>OV049924.1:230372253-230627519 GCA_920104205.1 Eupeodes latifasciatus
TATCATTATCATTATCATTATCATTATCATTATCATTATCATTATCATTATCATTATCATTATCATTATCATTATCATTATCATTATCATTATCATTATCATTATCATTATCATTATCATTATCATTATCATTATCATTATCATTATCATTATCATTATCATTATCATTATCATTATCATTATCATTATCATTATCATTATCATTATCATTATCATTATCATTATCATTATCATTATCATTATCATTATCATTATCATTATCATTATCATTATCATTATCATTATCATTATCATTATCATTATCATTATCATTATCATTATCATTATCATTATCATTATCATTATCATTATCATTATCATTATCATTATCATTATCATTATCATTATCATTATCATTATCATTATCATTATCATTATCATTATCATTATCATTATCATTATCATTATCATTATCATTATCATTATCATTATCATTATCATTATCATTATCATTATCATTATCATTATCATTATCATTATCATTATCATTATCATTATCATTATCATTATCATTATCATTATCATTATCATTATCATTATCATTATCATTATCATTATCATTATCATTATCATTATCATTATCATTATCATTATCATTATCATTATCATTATCATTATCATTATCATTATCATTATCATTATCATTATCATTATCATTATCATTATCATTATCATTATCATTATCATTATCATTATCATTATCATTATCATTATCATTATCATTATCATTATCATTATCATTATCATTATCATTATCATTATCATTATCATTATCATTATCATTATCATTATCATTATCATTATCATTATCATTATCATTATCATTATCATTATCATTATCATTATCATTATCATTATCATTATCATTATCATTATCATTATCATTATCATTATCATTATCATTATCATTATCATTATCATTATCATTATCATTATCATTATCATTATCATTATCATTATCATTATCATTATCATTATCATTATCATTATCATTATCATTATCATTATCATTATCATTATCATTATCATTATCATTATCATTATCATTATCATTATCATTATCATTATCATTATCATTATCATTATCATTATCATTATCATTATCATTATCATTATCATTATCATTATCATTATCATTATCATTATCATTATCATTATCATTATCATTATCATTATCATTATCATTATCATTATCATTATCATTATCATTATCATTATCATTATCATTATCATTATCATTATCATTATCATTATCATTATCATTATCATTATCATTATCATTATCATTATCATTATCATTATCATTATCATTATCATTATCATTATCATTATCATTATCATTATCATTATCATTATCATTATCATTATCATTATCATTATCATTATCATTATCATTATCATTATCATTATCATTATCATTATCATTATCATTATCATTATCATTATCATTATCATTATCATTATCATTATCATTATCATTATCATTATCATTATCATTATCATTATCATTATCATTATCATTATCATTATCATTATCATTATCATTATCATTATCATTATCATTATCATTATCATTATCATTATCATTATCATTATCATTATCATTATCATTATCATTATCATTATCATTATCATTATCATTATCATTATCATTATCATTATCATTATCATTATCATTATCATTATCATTATCATTATCATTATCATTATCATTATCATTATCATTATCATTATCATTATCATTATCATTATCATTATCATTATCATTATCATTATCATTATCATTATCATTATCATTATCATTATCATTATCATTATCATTATCATTATCATTATCATTATCATTATCATTATCATTATCATTATCATTATCATTATCATTATCATTATCATTATCATTATCATTATCATTATCATTATCATTATCATTATCATTATCATTATCATTATCATTATCATTATCATTATCATTATCATTATCATTATCATTATCATTATCATTATCATTATCATTATCATTATCATTATCATTATCATTATCATTATCATTATCATTATCATTATCATTATCATTATCATTATCATTATCATTATCATTATCATTATCATTATCATTATCATTATCATTATCATTATCATTATCATTATCATTATCATTATCATTATCATTATCATTATCATTATCATTATCATTATCATTATCATTATCATTATCATTATCATTATCATTATCATTATCATTATCATTATCATTATCATTATCATTATCATTATCATTATCATTATCATTATCATTATCATTATCATTATCATTATCATTATCATTATCATTATCATTATCATTATCATTATCATTATCATTATCATTATCATTATCATTATCATTATCATTATCATTATCATTATCATTATCATTATCATTATCATTATCATTATCATTATCATTATCATTATCATTATCATTATCATTATCATTATCATTATCATTATCATTATCATTATCATTATCATTATCATTATCATTATCATTATCATTATCATTATCATTATCATTATCATTATCATTATCATTATCATTATCATTATCATTATCATTATCATTATCATTATCATTATCATTATCATTATCATTATCATTATCATTATCATTATCATTATCATTATCATTATCATTATCATTATCATTATCATTATCATTATCATTATCATTATCATTATCATTATCATTATCATTATCATTATCATTATCATTATCATTATCATTATCATTATCATTATCATTATCATTATCATTATCATTATCATTATCATTATCATTATCATTATCATTATCATTATCATTATCATTATCATTATCATTATCATTATCATTATCATTATCATTATCATTATCATTATCATTATCATTATCATTATCATTATCATTATCATTATCATTATCATTATCATTATCATTATCATTATCATTATCATTATCATTATCATTATCATTATCATTATCATTATCATTATCATTATCATTATCATTATCATTATCATTATCATTATCATTATCATTATCATTATCATTATCATTATCATTATCATTATCATTATCATTATCATTATCATTATCATTATCATTATCATTATCATTATCATTATCATTATCATTATCATTATCATTATCATTATCATTATCATTATCATTATCATTATCATTATCATTATCATTATCATTATCATTATCATTATCATTATCATTATCATTATCATTATCATTATCATTATCATTATCATTATCATTATCATTATCATTATCATTATCATTATCATTATCATTATCATTATCATTATCATTATCATTATCATTATCATTATCATTATCATTATCATTATCATTATCATTATCATTATCATTATCATTATCATTATCATTATCATTATCATTATCATTATCATTATCATTATCATTATCATTATCATTATCATTATCATTATCATTATCATTATCATTATCATTATCATTATCATTATCATTATCATTATCATTATCATTATCATTATCATTATCATTATCATTATCATTATCATTATCATTATCATTATCATTATCATTATCATTATCATTATCATTATCATTATCATTATCATTATCATTATCATTATCATTATCATTATCATTATCATTATCATTATCATTATCATTATCATTATCATTATCATTATCATTATCATTATCATTATCATTATCATTATCATTATCATTATCATTATCATTATCATTATCATTATCATTATCATTATCATTATCATTATCATTATCATTATCATTATCATTATCATTATCATTATCATTATCATTATCATTATCATTATCATTATCATTATCATTATCATTATCATTATCATTATCATTATCATTATCATTATCATTATCATTATCATTATCATTATCATTATCATTATCATTATCATTATCATTATCATTATCATTATCATTATCATTATCATTATCATTATCATTATCATTATCATTATCATTATCATTATCATTATCATTATCATTATCATTATCATTATCATTATCATTATCATTATCATTATCATTATCATTATCATTATCATTATCATTATCATTATCATTATCATTATCATTATCATTATCATTATCATTATCATTATCATTATCATTATCATTATCATTATCATTATCATTATCATTATCATTATCATTATCATTATCATTATCATTATCATTATCATTATCATTATCATTATCATTATCATTATCATTATCATTATCATTATCATTATCATTATCATTATCATTATCATTATCATTATCATTATCATTATCATTATCATTATCATTATCATTATCATTATCATTATCATTATCATTATCATTATCATTATCATTATCATTATCATTATCATTATCATTATCATTATCATTATCATTATCATTATCATTATCATTATCATTATCATTATCATTATCATTATCATTATCATTATCATTATCATTATCATTATCATTATCATTATCATTATCATTATCATTATCATTATCATTATCATTATCATTATCATTATCATTATCATTATCATTATCATTATCATTATCATTATCATTATCATTATCATTATCATTATCATTATCATTATCATTATCATTATCATTATCATTATCATTATCATTATCATTATCATTATCATTATCATTATCATTATCATTATCATTATCATTATCATTATCATTATCATTATCATTATCATTATCATTATCATTATCATTATCATTATCATTATCATTATCATTATCATTATCATTATCATTATCATTATCATTATCATTATCATTATCATTATCATTATCATTATCATTATCATTATCATTATCATTATCATTATCATTATCATTATCATTATCATTATCATTATCATTATCATTATCATTATCATTATCATTATCATTATCATTATCATTATCATTATCATTATCATTATCATTATCATTATCATTATCATTATCATTATCATTATCATTATCATTATCATTATCATTATCATTATCATTATCATTATCATTATCATTATCATTATCATTATCATTATCATTATCATTATCATTATCATTATCATTATCATTATCATTATCATTATCATTATCATTATCATTATCATTATCATTATCATTATCATTATCATTATCATTATCATTATCATTATCATTATCATTATCATTATCATTATCATTATCATTATCATTATCATTATCATTATCATTATCATTATCATTATCATTATCATTATCATTATCATTATCATTATCATTATCATTATCATTATCATTATCATTATCATTATCATTATCATTATCATTATCATTATCATTATCATTATCATTATCATTATCATTATCATTATCATTATCATTATCATTATCATTATCATTATCATTATCATTATCATTATCATTATCATTATCATTATCATTATCATTATCATTATCATTATCATTATCATTATCATTATCATTATCATTATCATTATCATTATCATTATCATTATCATTATCATTATCATTATCATTATCATTATCATTATCATTATCATTATCATTATCATTATCATTATCATTATCATTATCATTATCATTATCATTATCATTATCATTATCATTATCATTATCATTATCATTATCATTATCATTATCATTATCATTATCATTATCATTATCATTATCATTATCATTATCATTATCATTATCATTATCATTATCATTATCATTATCATTATCATTATCATTATCATTATCATTATCATTATCATTATCATTATCATTATCATTATCATTATCATTATCATTATCATTATCATTATCATTATCATTATCATTATCATTATCATTATCATTATCATTATCATTATCATTATCATTATCATTATCATTATCATTATCATTATCATTATCATTATCATTATCATTATCATTATCATTATCATTATCATTATCATTATCATTATCATTATCATTATCATTATCATTATCATTATCATTATCATTATCATTATCATTATCATTATCATTATCATTATCATTATCATTATCATTATCATTATCATTATCATTATCATTATCATTATCATTATCATTATCATTATCATTATCATTATCATTATCATTATCATTATCATTATCATTATCATTATCATTATCATTATCATTATCATTATCATTATCATTATCATTATCATTATCATTATCATTATCATTATCATTATCATTATCATTATCATTATCATTATCATTATCATTATCATTATCATTATCATTATCATTATCATTATCATTATCATTATCATTATCATTATCATTATCATTATCATTATCATTATCATTATCATTATCATTATCATTATCATTATCATTATCATTATCATTATCATTATCATTATCATTATCATTATCATTATCATTATCATTATCATTATCATTATCATTATCATTATCATTATCATTATCATTATCATTATCATTATCATTATCATTATCATTATCATTATCATTATCATTATCATTATCATTATCATTATCATTATCATTATCATTATCATTATCATTATCATTATCATTATCATTATCATTATCATTATCATTATCATTATCATTATCATTATCATTATCATTATCATTATCATTATCATTATCATTATCATTATCATTATCATTATCATTATCATTATCATTATCATTATCATTATCATTATCATTATCATTATCATTATCATTATCATTATCATTATCATTATCATTATCATTATCATTATCATTATCATTATCATTATCATTATCATTATCATTATCATTATCATTATCATTATCATTATCATTATCATTATCATTATCATTATCATTATCATTATCATTATCATTATCATTATCATTATCATTATCATTATCATTATCATTATCATTATCATTATCATTATCATTATCATTATCATTATCATTATCATTATCATTATCATTATCATTATCATTATCATTATCATTATCATTATCATTATCATTATCATTATCATTATCATTATCATTATCATTATCATTATCATTATCATTATCATTATCATTATCATTATCATTATCATTATCATTATCATTATCATTATCATTATCATTATCATTATCATTATCATTATCATTATCATTATCATTATCATTATCATTATCATTATCATTATCATTATCATTATCATTATCATTATCATTATCATTATCATTATCATTATCATTATCATTATCATTATCATTATCATTATCATTATCATTATCATTATCATTATCATTATCATTATCATTATCATTATCATTATCATTATCATTATCATTATCATTATCATTATCATTATCATTATCATTATCATTATCATTATCATTATCATTATCATTATCATTATCATTATCATTATCATTATCATTATCATTATCATTATCATTATCATTATCATTATCATTATCATTATCATTATCATTATCATTATCATTATCATTATCATTATCATTATCATTATCATTATCATTATCATTATCATTATCATTATCATTATCATTATCATTATCATTATCATTATCATTATCATTATCATTATCATTATCATTATCATTATCATTATCATTATCATTATCATTATCATTATCATTATCATTATCATTATCATTATCATTATCATTATCATTATCATTATCATTATCATTATCATTATCATTATCATTATCATTATCATTATCATTATCATTATCATTATCATTATCATTATCATTATCATTATCATTATCATTATCATTATCATTATCATTATCATTATCATTATCATTATCATTATCATTATCATTATCATTATCATTATCATTATCATTATCATTATCATTATCATTATCATTATCATTATCATTATCATTATCATTATCATTATCATTATCATTATCATTATCATTATCATTATCATTATCATTATCATTATCATTATCATTATCATTATCATTATCATTATCATTATCATTATCATTATCATTATCATTATCATTATCATTATCATTATCATTATCATTATCATTATCATTATCATTATCATTATCATTATCATTATCATTATCATTATCATTATCATTATCATTATCATTATCATTATCATTATCATTATCATTATCATTATCATTATCATTATCATTATCATTATCATTATCATTATCATTATCATTATCATTATCATTATCATTATCATTATCATTATCATTATCATTATCATTATCATTATCATTATCATTATCATTATCATTATCATTATCATTATCATTATCATTATCATTATCATTATCATTATCATTATCATTATCATTATCATTATCATTATCATTATCATTATCATTATCATTATCATTATCATTATCATTATCATTATCATTATCATTATCATTATCATTATCATTATCATTATCATTATCATTATCATTATCATTATCATTATCATTATCATTATCATTATCATTATCATTATCATTATCATTATCATTATCATTATCATTATCATTATCATTATCATTATCATTATCATTATCATTATCATTATCATTATCATTATCATTATCATTATCATTATCATTATCATTATCATTATCATTATCATTATCATTATCATTATCATTATCATTATCATTATCATTATCATTATCATTATCATTATCATTATCATTATCATTATCATTATCATTATCATTATCATTATCATTATCATTATCATTATCATTATCATTATCATTATCATTATCATTATCATTATCATTATCATTATCATTATCATTATCATTATCATTATCATTATCATTATCATTATCATTATCATTATCATTATCATTATCATTATCATTATCATTATCATTATCATTATCATTATCATTATCATTATCATTATCATTATCATTATCATTATCATTATCATTATCATTATCATTATCATTATCATTATCATTATCATTATCATTATCATTATCATTATCATTATCATTATCATTATCATTATCATTATCATTATCATTATCATTATCATTATCATTATCATTATCATTATCATTATCATTATCATTATCATTATCATTATCATTATCATTATCATTATCATTATCATTATCATTATCATTATCATTATCATTATCATTATCATTATCATTATCATTATCATTATCATTATCATTATCATTATCATTATCATTATCATTATCATTATCATTATCATTATCATTATCATTATCATTATCATTATCATTATCATTATCATTATCATTATCATTATCATTATCATTATCATTATCATTATCATTATCATTATCATTATCATTATCATTATCATTATCATTATCATTATCATTATCATTATCATTATCATTATCATTATCATTATCATTATCATTATCATTATCATTATCATTATCATTATCATTATCATTATCATTATCATTATCATTATCATTATCATTATCATTATCATTATCATTATCATTATCATTATCATTATCATTATCATTATCATTATCATTATCATTATCATTATCATTATCATTATCATTATCATTATCATTATCATTATCATTATCATTATCATTATCATTATCATTATCATTATCATTATCATTATCATTATCATTATCATTATCATTATCATTATCATTATCATTATCATTATCATTATCATTATCATTATCATTATCATTATCATTATCATTATCATTATCATTATCATTATCATTATCATTATCATTATCATTATCATTATCATTATCATTATCATTATCATTATCATTATCATTATCATTATCATTATCATTATCATTATCATTATCATTATCATTATCATTATCATTATCATTATCATTATCATTATCATTATCATTATCATTATCATTATCATTATCATTATCATTATCATTATCATTATCATTATCATTATCATTATCATTATCATTATCATTATCATTATCATTATCATTATCATTATCATTATCATTATCATTATCATTATCATTATCATTATCATTATCATTATCATTATCATTATCATTATCATTATCATTATCATTATCATTATCATTATCATTATCATTATCATTATCATTATCATTATCATTATCATTATCATTATCATTATCATTATCATTATCATTATCATTATCATTATCATTATCATTATCATTATCATTATCATTATCATTATCATTATCATTATCATTATCATTATCATTATCATTATCATTATCATTATCATTATCATTATCATTATCATTATCATTATCATTATCATTATCATTATCATTATCATTATCATTATCATTATCATTATCATTATCATTATCATTATCATTATCATTATCATTATCATTATCATTATCATTATCATTATCATTATCATTATCATTATCATTATCATTATCATTATCATTATCATTATCATTATCATTATCATTATCATTATCATTATCATTATCATTATCATTATCATTATCATTATCATTATCATTATCATTATCATTATCATTATCATTATCATTATCATTATCATTATCATTATCATTATCATTATCATTATCATTATCATTATCATTATCATTATCATTATCATTATCATTATCATTATCATTATCATTATCATTATCATTATCATTATCATTATCATTATCATTATCATTATCATTATCATTATCATTATCATTATCATTATCATTATCATTATCATTATCATTATCATTATCATTATCATTATCATTATCATTATCATTATCATTATCATTATCATTATCATTATCATTATCATTATCATTATTATCATTATCATTATCATTATCATTATCATTATCATTATCATTATCATTATCATTATCATTATCATTATCATTATCATTATCATTATCATTATCATTATCATTATCATTATCATTATCATTATCATTATCATTATCATTATCATTATCATTATCATTATCATTATCATTATCATTATCATTATCATTATCATTATCATTATCATTATCATTATCATTATCATTATCATTATCATTATCATTATCATTATCATTATCATTATCATTATCATTATCATTATCATTATCATTATCATTATCATTATCATTATCATTATCATTATCATTATCATTATCATTATCATTATCATTATCATTATCATTATCATTATCATTATCATTATCATTATCATTATCATTATCATTATCATTATCATTATCATTATCATTATCATTATCATTATCATTATCATTATCATTATCATTATCATTATCATTATCATTATCATTATCATTATCATTATCATTATCATTATCATTATCATTATCATTATCATTATCATTATCATTATCATTATATCATTATCATTATCATTATCATTATCATTATCATTATCATTATCATTATCATTATCATTATCATTATCATTATCATTATCATTATCATTATCATTATCATTATCATTATCATTATCATTATCATTATCATTATCATTATCATTATCATTATCATTATCATTATCATTATCATTATCATTATCATTATCATTATCATTATCATTATCATTATCATTATCATTATCATTATCATTATCATTATCATTATCATTATCATTATCATTATCATTATCATTATCATTATCATTATCATTATCATTATCATTATCATTATCATTATCATTATCATTATCATTATCATTATCATTATCATTATCATTATCATTATCATTATCATTATCATTATCATTATCATTATCATTATCATTATCATTATCATTATCATTATCATTATCATTATCATTATCATTATCATTATCATTATCATTATCATTATCATTATCATATCATTATCATTATCATTATCATTATCATTATCATTATCATTATCATTATCATTATCATTATCATTATCATTATCATTATCATTATCATTATCATTATCATTATCATTATCATTATCATTATCATTATCATTATCATTATCATTATCATTATCATTATCATTATCATTATCATTATCATTATCATTATCATTATCATTATCATTATCATTATCATTATCATTATCATTATCATTATCATTATCATTATCATTATCATTATCATTATCATTATCATTATCATTATCATTATCATTATCATTATCATTATCATTATCATTATCATTATCATTATCATTATCATTATCATTATCATTATCATTATCATTATCATTATCATTATCATTATCATTATCATTATCATTATCATTATCATTATCATTATCATTATCATTATCATTATCATTATCATTATCATTATCATTATCATTATCATTATCATTATCATTATCATTATCATTATCATTATCATTATCATTATCATTATCATTATCATTATCATTATCATTATCATTATCATTATCATTATCATTATCATTATCATTATCATTATCATTATCATTATCATTATCATTATCATTATCATTATCATTATCATTATCATTATCATTATCATTATCATTATCATTATCATTATCATTATCATTATCATTATCATTATCATTATCATTATCATTATCATTATCATTATCATTATCATTATCATTATCATTATCATTATCATATCATTATCATTATCATTATCATTATCATTATCATTATCATTATCATTATCATTATCATTATCATTATCATTATCATTATCATTATCATTATCATTATCATTATCATTATCATTATCATTATCATTATCATTATCATTATCATTATCATTATCATTATCATTATCATTATCATTATCATTATCATTATCATTATCATTATCATTATCATTATCATTATCATTATCATTATCATTATCATTATCATTATCATTATCATTATCATTATCATTATCATTATCATTATCATTATCATTATCATTATCATTATCATTATCATTATCATTATCATTATCATTATCATTATCATTATCATTATCATTATCATTATCATTATCATTATCATTATCATTATCATTATCATTATCATTATCATTATCATTATCATTATCATTATCATTATCATTATCATTATCATTATCATTATCATTATCATTATCATTATCATTATCATTATCATTATCATTACATTATCATTATCATTATCATTATCATTATCATTATATCATTATCATTATCATTATCATTATCATTATCATTATCATTATCATTATCATTATCATTATCATTATCATTATCATTATCATTATCATTATCATTATCATTATCATTATCATTATCATTATCATTATCATTATCATTATCATTATCATTATCATTATCATTATCATTATCATTATCATTATCATTATCATTATCATTATCATTATCATTATCATTATCATTATCATTATCATTATCATTATCATTATCATTATCATTATCATTATCATTATCATTATCATTATCATTATCATTATCATTATCATTATCATTATCATTATCATTATCATTATCATTATCATTATCATTATCATTATCATTATCATTATCATTATCATTATCATTATCATTATCATTATCATTATCATTATCATTATCATTATCATTATCATTATCATTATCATTATCATTATCATTATCATTATCATTATCATTATCATTATCATTATCATTATCATTATCATTATCATTATCATTATCATTATCATTATCATTATCATTATCATTATCATTATCATTATCATTATCATTATCATTATCATTATCATTATCATTATCATTATCATTATCATTATCATTATCATTATCATTATCATTATCATTATCATTATCATTATCATTATCATTATCATTATCATTATCATTATCATTATCATTATCATTATCATTATCATTATCATTATCATTATCATTATCATTATCATTATCATTATCATTATCATTATCATTATCATTATCATTATCATTATCATTATCATTATCATTATCATTATCATTATCATTATCATTATCATTATCATTATCATTATCATTATCATTATCATTATCATTATCATTATCATTATCATTATCATTATCATTATCATTATCATTATCATTATCATTATCATTATCATTATCATTATCATTATCATTATCATTATCATTATCATTATCATTATCATTATCATTATCATTATCATTATCATTATCATTATCATTATCATTATCATTATCATTATCATTATCATTATCATTATCATTATCATTATCATTATCATTATCATTATCATTATCATTATCATTATCATTATCATTATCATTATCATTATCATTATCATTATCATTATCATTATCATTATCATTATCATTATCATTATCATTATCATTATCATTATCATTATCATTATCATTATCATTATCATTATCATTATCATTATCATTATCATTATCATTATCATTATCATTATCATTATCATTATCATTATCATTATCATTATCATTATCATTATCATTATCATTATCATTATCATTATCATTATCATTATCATTATCATTATCATTATCATTATCATTATCATTATCATTATCATTATCATTATCATTATCATTATCATTATCATTATCATTATCATTATCATTATCATTATCATTATCATTATCATTATCATTATCATTATCATTATCATTATCATTATCATTATCATTATCATTATCATTATCATTATCATTATCATTATCATTATCATTATCATTATCATTATCATTATCATTATCATTATCATTATCATTATCATTATCATTATCATTATCATTATCATTATCATTATCATTATCATTATCATTATCATTATCATTATCATTATCATTATCATTATCATTATCATTATCATTATCATTATCATTATCATTATCATTATCATTATCATTATCATTATCATTATCATTATCATTATCATTATCATTATCATTATCATTATCATTATCATTATCATTATCATTATCATTATCATTATCATTATCATTATCATTATCATTATCATTATCATTATCATTATCATTATCATTATCATTATCATTATCATTATCATTATCATTATCATTATCATTATCATTATCATTATCATTATCATTATCATTATCATTATCATTATCATTATCATTATCATTATCATTATCATTATCATTATCATTATCATTATCATTATCATTATCATTATCATTATCATTATCATTATCATTATCATTATCATTATCATTATCATTATCATTATCATTATCATTATCATTATCATTATCATTATCATTATCATTATCATTATCATTATCATTATCATTATCATTATCATTATCATTATCATTATCATTATCATTATCATTATCATTATCATTATCATTATCATTATCATTATCATTATCATTATCATTATCATTATCATTATCATTATCATTATCATTATCATTATCATTATCATTATCATTATCATTATCATTATCATTATCATTATCATTATCATTATCATTATCATTATCATTATCATTATCATTATCATTATCATTATCATTATCATTATCATTATCATTATCATTATCATTATCATTATCATTATCATTATCATTATCATTATCATTATCATTATCATTATCATTATCATTATCATTATCATTATCATTATCATTATCATTATCATTATCATTATCATTATCATTATCATTATCATTATCATTATCATTATCATTATCATTATCATTATCATTATCATTATCATTATCATTATCATTATCATTATCATTATCATTATCATTATCATTATCATTATCATTATCATTATCATTATCATTATCATTATCATTATCATTATCATTATCATTATCATTATCATTATCATTATCATTATCATTATCATTATCATTATCATTATCATTATCATTATCATTATCATTATCATTATCATTATCATTATCATTATCATTATCATTATCATTATCATTATCATTATCATTATCATTATCATTATCATTATCATTATCATTATCATTATCATTATCATTATCATTATCATTATCATTATCATTATCATTATCATTATCATTATCATTATCATTATCATTATCATTATCATTATCATTATCATTATCATTATCATTATCATTATCATTATCATTATCATTATCATTATCATTATCATTATCATTATCATTATCATTATCATTATCATTATCATTATCATTATCATTATCATTATCATTATCATTATCATTATCATTATCATTATCATTATCATTATCATTATCATTATCATTATCATTATCATTATCATTATCATTATCATTATCATTATCATTATCATTATCATTATCATTATCATTATCATTATCATTATCATTATCATTATCATTATCATTATCATTATCATTATCATTATCATTATCATTATCATTATCATTATCATTATCATTATCATTATCATTATCATTATCATTATCATTATCATTATCATTATCATTATCATTATCATTATCATTATCATTATCATTATCATTATCATTATCATTATCATTATCATTATCATTATCATTATCATTATCATTATCATTATCATTATCATTATCATTATCATTATCATTATCATTATCATTATCATTATCATTATCATTATCATTATCATTATCATTATCATTATCATTATCATTATCATTATCATTATCATTATCATTATCATTATCATTATCATTATCATTATCATTATCATTATCATTATCATTATCATTATCATTATCATTATCATTATCATTATCATTATCATTATCATTATCATTATCATTATCATTATCATTATCATTATCATTATCATTATCATTATCATTATCATTATCATTATCATTATCATTATCATTATCATTATCATTATCATTATCATTATCATTATCATTATCATTATCATTATCATTATCATTATCATTATCATTATCATTATCATTATCATTATCATTATCATTATCATTATCATTATCATTATCATTATCATTATCATTATCATTATCATTATCATTATCATTATCATTATCATTATCATTATCATTATCATTATCATTATCATTATCATTATCATTATCATTATCATTATCATTATCATTATCATTATCATTATCATTATCATTATCATTATCATTATCATTATCATTATCATTATCATTATCATTATCATTATCATTATCATTATCATTATCATTATCATTATCATTATCATTATCATTATCATTATCATTATCATTATCATTATCATTATCATTATCATTATCATTATCATTATCATTATCATTATCATTATCATTATCATTATCATTATCATTATCATTATCATTATCATTATCATTATCATTATCATTATCATTATCATTATCATTATCATTATCATTATCATTATCATTATCATTATCATTATCATTATCATTATCATTATCATTATCATTATCATTATCATTATCATTATCATTATCATTATCATTATCATTATCATTATCATTATCATTATCATTATCATTATCATTATCATTATCATTATCATTATCATTATCATTATCATTATCATTATCATTATCATTATCATTATCATTATCATTATCATTATCATTATCATTATCATTATCATTATCATTATCATTATCATTATCATTATCATTATCATTATCATTATCATTATCATTATCATTATCATTATCATTATCATTATCATTATCATTATCATTATCATTATCATTATCATTATCATTATCATTATCATTATCATTATCATTATCATTATCATTATCATTATCATTATCATTATCATTATCATTATCATTATCATTATCATTATCATTATCATTATCATTATCATTATCATTATCATTATCATTATCATTATCATTATCATTATCATTATCATTATCATTATCATTATCATTATCATTATCATTATCATTATCATTATCATTATCATTATCATTATCATTATCATTATCATTATCATTATCATTATCATTATCATTATCATTATCATTATCATTATCATTATCATTATCATTATCATTATCATTATCATTATCATTATCATTATCATTATCATTATCATTATCATTATCATTATCATTATCATTATCATTATCATTATCATTATCATTATCATTATCATTATCATTATCATTATCATTATCATTATCATTATCATTATCATTATCATTATCATTATCATTATCATTATCATTATCATTATCATTATCATTATCATTATCATTATCATTATCATTATCATTATCATTATCATTATCATTATCATTATCATTATCATTATCATTATCATTATCATTATCATTATCATTATCATTATCATTATCATTATCATTATCATTATCATTATCATTATCATTATCATTATCATTATCATTATCATTATCATTATCATTATCATTATCATTATCATTATCATTATCATTATCATTATCATTATCATTATCATTATCATTATCATTATCATTATCATTATCATTATCATTATCATTATCATTATCATTATCATTATCATTATCATTATCATTATCATTATCATTATCATTATCATTATCATTATCATTATCATTATCATTATCATTATCATTATCATTATCATTATCATTATCATTATCATTATCATTATCATTATCATTATCATTATCATTATCATTATCATTATCATTATCATTATCATTATCATTATCATTATCATTATCATTATCATTATCATTATCATTATCATTATCATTATCATTATCATTATCATTATCATTATCATTATCATTATCATTATCATTATCATTATCATTATCATTATCATTATCATTATCATTATCATTATCATTATCATTATCATTATCATTATCATTATCATTATCATTATCATTATCATTATCATTATCATTATCATTATCATTATCATTATCATTATCATTATCATTATCATTATCATTATCATTATCATTATCATTATCATTATCATTATCATTATCATTATCATTATCATTATCATTATCATTATCATTATCATTATCATTATCATTATCATTATCATTATCATTATCATTATCATTATCATTATCATTATCATTATCATTATCATTATCATTATCATTATCATTATCATTATCATTATCATTATCATTATCATTATCATTATCATTATCATTATCATTATCATTATCATTATCATTATCATTATCATTATCATTATCATTATCATTATCATTATCATTATCATTATCATTATCATTATCATTATCATTATCATTATCATTATCATTATCATTATCATTATCATTATCATTATCATTATCATTATCATTATCATTATCATTATCATTATCATTATCATTATCATTATCATTATCATTATCATTATCATTATCATTATCATTATCATTATCATTATCATTATCATTATCATTATCATTATCATTATCATTATCATTATCATTATCATTATCATTATCATTATCATTATCATTATCATTATCATTATCATTATCATTATCATTATCATTATCATTATCATTATCATTATCATTATCATTATCATTATCATTATCATTATCATTATCATTATCATTATCATTATCATTATCATTATCATTATCATTATCATTATCATTATCATTATCATTATCATTATCATTATCATTATCATTATCATTATCATTATCATTATCATTATCATTATCATTATCATTATCATTATCATTATCATTATCATTATCATTATCATTATCATTATCATTATCATTATCATTATCATTATCATTATCATTATCATTATCATTATCATTATCATTATCATTATCATTATCATTATCATTATCATTATCATTATCATTATCATTATCATTATCATTATCATTATCATTATCATTATCATTATCATTATCATTATCATTATCATTATCATTATCATTATCATTATCATTATCATTATCATTATCATTATCATTATCATTATCATTATCATTATCATTATCATTATCATTATCATTATCATTATCATTATCATTATCATTATCATTATCATTATCATTATCATTATCATTATCATTATCATTATCATTATCATTATCATTATCATTATCATTATCATTATCATTATCATTATCATTATCATTATCATTATCATTATCATTATCATTATCATTATCATTATCATTATCATTATCATTATCATTATCATTATCATTATCATTATCATTATCATTATCATTATCATTATCATTATCATTATCATTATCATTATCATTATCATTATCATTATCATTATCATTATCATTATCATTATCATTATCATTATCATTATCATTATCATTATCATTATCATTATCATTATCATTATCATTATCATTATCATTATCATTATCATTATCATTATCATTATCATTATCATTATCATTATCATTATCATTATCATTATCATTATCATTATCATTATCATTATCATTATCATTATCATTATCATTATCATTATCATTATCATTATCATTATCATTATCATTATCATTATCATTATCATTATCATTATCATTATCATTATCATTATCATTATCATTATCATTATCATTATCATTATATCATTATCATTATCATTATCATTATCATTATCATTATCATTATCATTACATATCATTATCATTATCATTATCATTATCATTATCATTATCATTATCATTATCATTATCATTATCATTATCATTATCATTATCATTATCATTATCATTATCATTATCATTATCATTATCATTATCATTATCATTATCATTATCATTATCATTATCATTATCATTATCATTATCATTATCATTATCATTATCATTATCATTATCATTATCATTATCATTATCATTATCATTATCATTATCATTATCATTATCATTATCATTATCATTATCATTATCATTATCATTATCATTATCATTATCATTATCATTATCATTATCATTATCATTATCATTATCATTATCATTATCATTATCATTATCATTATCATTATCATTATCATTATCATTATCATTATCATTATCATTATCATTATCATTATCATTATCATTATCATTATCATTATCATTATCATTATCATTATCATTATCATTATCATTATCATTATCATTATCATTATCATTATCATTATCATTATCATTATCATTATCATTATCATTATCATTATCATTATCATTATCATTATCATTATCATTATCATTATCATTATCATTATCATTATCATTATCATTATCATTATCATTATCATTATCATTATCATTATCATTATCATTATCATTATCATTATCATTATCATTATCATTATCATTATCATTATCATTATCATTATCATTATCATTATCATTATCATTATCATTATCATTATCATTATCATTATCATTATCATTATCATTATCATTATCATTATCATTATCATTATCATTATCATTATCATTATCATTATCATTATCATTATCATTATCATTATCATTATCATTATCATTATCATTATCATTATCATTATCATTATCATTATCATTATCATTATCATTATCATTATCATTATCATTATCATTATCATTATCATTATCATTATCATTATCATTATCATTATCATTATCATTATCATTATCATTATCATTATCATTATCATTATCATTATCATTATCATTATCATTATCATTATCATTATCATTATCATTATCATTATCATTATCATTATCATTATCATTATCATTATCATTATCATTATCATTATCATTATCATTATCATTATCATTATCATTATCATTATCATTATCATTATCATTATCATTATCATTATCATTATCATTATCATTATCATTATCATTATCATTATCATTATCATTATCATTATCATTATCATTATCATTATCATTATCATTATCATTATCATTATCATTATCATTATCATTATCATTATCATTATCATTATCATTATCATTATCATTATCATTATCATTATCATTATCATTATCATTATCATTATCATTATCATTATCATTATCATTATCATTATCATTATCATTATCATTATCATTATCATTATCATTATCATTATCATTATCATTATCATTATCATTATCATTATCATTATCATTATCATTATCATTATCATTATCATTATCATTATCATTATCATTATCATTATCATTATCATTATCATTATCATTATCATTATCATTATCATTATCATTATCATTATCATTATCATTATCATTATCATTATCATTATCATTATCATTATCATTATCATTATCATTATCATTATCATTATCATTATCATTATCATTATCATTATCATTATCATTATCATTATCATTATCATTATCATTATCATTATCATTATCATTATCATTATCATTATCATTATCATTATCATTATCATTATCATTATCATTATCATTATCATTATCATTATCATTATCATTATCATTATCATTATCATTATCATTATCATTATCATTATCATTATCATTATCATTATCATTATCATTATCATTATCATTATCATTATCATTATCATTATCATTATCATTATCATTATCATTATCATTATCATTATCATTATCATTATCATTATCATTATCATTATCATTATCATTATCATTATCATTATCATTATCATTATCATTATCATTATCATTATCATTATCATTATCATTATCATTATCATTATCATTATCATTATCATTATCATTATCATTATCATTATCATTATCATTATCATTATCATTATCATTATCATTATCATTATCATTATCATTATCATTATCATTATCATTATCATTATCATTATCATTATCATTATCATTATCATTATCATTATCATTATCATTATCATTATCATTATCATTATCATTATCATTATCATTATCATTATCATTATCATTATCATTATCATTATCATTATCATTATCATTATCATTATCATTATCATTATCATTATCATTATCATTATCATTATCATTATCATTATCATTATCATTATCATTATCATTATCATTATCATTATCATTATCATTATCATTATCATTATCATTATCATTATCATTATCATTATCATTATCATTATCATTATCATTATCATTATCATTATCATTATCATTATCATTATCATTATCATTATCATTATCATTATCATTATCATTATCATTATCATTATCATTATCATTATCATTATCATTATCATTATCATTATCATTATCATTATCATTATCATTATCATTATCATTATCATTATCATTATCATTATCATTATCATTATCATTATCATTATCATTATCATTATCATTATCATTATCATTATCATTATCATTATCATTATCATTATCATTATCATTATCATTATCATTATCATTATCATTATCATTATCATTATCATTATCATTATCATTATCATTATCATTATCATTATCATTATCATTATCATTATCATTATCATTATCATTATCATTATCATTATCATTATCATTATCATTATCATTATCATTATCATTATCATTATCATTATCATTATCATTATCATTATCATTATCATTATCATTATCATTATCATTATCATTATCATTATCATTATCATTATCATTATCATTATCATTATCATTATCATTATCATTATCATTATCATTATCATTATCATTATCATTATCATTATCATTATCATTATCATTATCATTATCATTATCATTATCATTATCATTATCATTATCATTATCATTATCATTATCATTATCATTATCATTATCATTATCATTATCATTATCATTATCATTATCATTATCATTATCATTATCATTATCATTATCATTATCATTATCATTATCATTATCATTATCATTATCATTATCATTATCATTATCATTATCATTATCATTATCATTATCATTATCATTATCATTATCATTATCATTATCATTATCATTATCATTATCATTATCATTATCATTATCATTATCATTATCATTATCATTATCATTATCATTATCATTATCATTATCATTATCATTATCATTATCATTATCATTATCATTATCATTATCATTATCATTATCATTATCATTATCATTATCATTATCATTATCATTATCATTATCATTATCATTATCATTATCATTATCATTATCATTATCATTATCATTATCATTATCATTATCATTATCATTATCATTATCATTATCATTATCATTATCATTATCATTATCATTATCATTATCATTATCATTATCATTATCATTATCATTATCATTATCATTATCATTATCATTATCATTATCATTATCATTATCATTATCATTATCATTATCATTATCATTATCATTATCATTATCATTATCATTATCATTATCATTATCATTATCATTATCATTATCATTATCATTATCATTATCATTATCATTATCATTATCATTATCATTATCATTATCATTATCATTATCATTATCATTATCATTATCATTATCATTATCATTATCATTATCATTATCATTATCATTATCATTATCATTATCATTATCATTATCATTATCATTATCATTATCATTATCATTATCATTATCATTATCATTATCATTATCATTATCATTATCATTATCATTATCATTATCATTATCATTATCATTATCATTATCATTATCATTATCATTATCATTATCATTATCATTATCATTATCATTATCATTATCATTATCATTATCATTATCATTATCATTATCATTATCATTATCATTATCATTATCATTATCATTATCATTATCATTATCATTATCATTATCATTATCATTATCATTATCATTATCATTATCATTATCATTATCATTATCATTATCATTATCATTATCATTATCATTATCATTATCATTATCATTATCATTATCATTATCATTATCATTATCATTATCATTATCATTATCATTATCATTATCATTATCATTATCATTATCATTATCATTATCATTATCATTATCATTATCATTATCATTATCATTATCATTATCATTATCATTATCATTATCATTATCATTATCATTATCATTATCATTATCATTATCATTATCATTATCATTATCATTATCATTATCATTATCATTATCATTATCATTATCATTATCATTATCATTATCATTATCATTATCATTATCATTATCATTATCATTATCATTATCATTATCATTATCATTATCATTATCATTATCATTATCATTATCATTATCATTATCATTATCATTATCATTATCATTATCATTATCATTATCATTATCATTATCATTATCATTATCATTATCATTATCATTATCATTATCATTATCATTATCATTATCATTATCATTATCATTATCATTATCATTATCATTATCATTATCATTATCATTATCATTATCATTATCATTATCATTATCATTATCATTATCATTATCATTATCATTATCATTATCATTATCATTATCATTATCATTATCATTATCATTATCATTATCATTATCATTATCATTATCATTATCATTATCATTATCATTATCATTATCATTATCATTATCATTATCATTATCATTATCATTATCATTATCATTATCATTATCATTATCATTATCATTATCATTATCATTATCATTATCATTATCATTATCATTATCATTATCATTATCATTATCATTATCATTATCATTATCATTATCATTATCATTATCATTATCATTATCATTATCATTATCATTATCATTATCATTATCATTATCATTATCATTATCATTATCATTATCATTATCATTATCATTATCATTATCATTATCATTATCATTATCATTATCATTATCATTATCATTATCATTATCATTATCATTATCATTATCATTATCATTATCATTATCATTATCATTATCATTATCATTATCATTATCATTATCATTATCATTATCATTATCATTATCATTATCATTATCATTATCATTATCATTATCATTATCATTATCATTATCATTATCATTATCATTATCATTATCATTATCATTATCATTATCATTATCATTATCATTATCATTATCATTATCATTATCATTATCATTATCATTATCATTATCATTATCATTATCATTATCATTATCATTATCATTATCATTATCATTATCATTATCATTATCATTATCATTATCATTATCATTATCATTATCATTATCATTATCATTATCATTATCATTATCATTATCATTATCATTATCATTATCATTATCATTATCATTATCATTATCATTATCATTATCATTATCATTATCATTATCATTATCATTATCATTATCATTATCATTATCATTATCATTATCATTATCATTATCATTATCATTATCATTATCATTATCATTATCATTATCATTATCATTATCATTATCATTATCATTATCATTATCATTATCATTATCATTATCATTATCATTATCATTATCATTATCATTATCATTATCATTATCATTATCATTATCATTATCATTATCATTATCATTATCATTATCATTATCATTATCATTATCATTATCATTATCATTATCATTATCATTATCATTATCATTATCATTATCATTATCATTATCATTATCATTATCATTATCATTATCATTATCATTATCATTATCATTATCATTATCATTATCATTATCATTATCATTATCATTATCATTATCATTATCATTATCATTATCATTATCATTATCATTATCATTATCATTATCATTATCATTATCATTATCATTATCATTATCATTATCATTATCATTATCATTATCATTATCATTATCATTATCATTATCATTATCATTATCATTATCATTATCATTATCATTATCATTATCATTATCATTATCATTATCATTATCATTATCATTATCATTATCATTATCATTATCATTATCATTATCATTATCATTATCATTATCATTATCATTATCATTATCATTATCATTATCATTATCATTATCATTATCATTATCATTATCATTATCATTATCATTATCATTATCATTATCATTATCATTATCATTATCATTATCATTATCATTATCATTATCATTATCATTATCATTATCATTATCATTATCATTATCATTATCATTATCATTATCATTATCATTATCATTATCATTATCATTATCATTATCATTATCATTATCATTATCATTATCATTATCATTATCATTATCATTATCATTATCATTATCATTATCATTATCATTATCATTATCATTATCATTATCATTATCATTATCATTATCATTCATTATCATTATCATTATCATTATCATTATCATTATCATTATCATTATCATTATCATTATCATTATCATTATCATTATCATTATCATTATCATTATCATTATCATTATCATTATCATTATCATTATTATTATCATTGTCAATGTTGATTCTTTGTTAAAACTCCGATCGGTGCAAGTTCATAAATCAATGCCTGCTTATTAACCGTATTAATTCAGCTTTAAAGTCCAGAAAAAACCCATAAAGCTCCCGATTCTTCTCGATTTATTTTTTAACACTTAGAAAGCCCTCACTCCCCGGAGCTTGTTTTTTCTTCATAACCCGAAAATTGTTCCCAAGTTCTCTTAGTGAAATTTGAGAGTCAAGTTTAGACACATGCACATTCTGAAAAGCATAGTTAAAACATGAAGGTTCTGCTGCACTGTCAGTAGTTTTAAAATGCGCCACCTTTGTATCAGCTTCCATGGTTACGCCCACCCAAGATTAGACCAAATTCCTTAGTTTTTGGAATGTTTTTATTTTGTCGTTTTTTTTTTGTTTTTAATTATTTCTTTGTTGTCTTTATGGAATTCGGTGTCACCAATCGAGAGTACTCTTTTTATTATAGTATATAATTATAGTATATATTATACAGCTATGGACAGAGAAATACCACACTCTGTTTATTTTCAAAAAGTATGTAGTTTTTAATTTATAAATAAAATAACTAAATATTCTTATATACAGTGAAAAAAGGCGAATTCAAACTTATTGAAGCAATAATTAAAATCATTTCCTTCGTAGTTATTTGGATAATCAAAAAAACTGTGATCTCTTATTTTCTCCTGGACGTAGAAAACTGTTGAAAAAAGTAAATTTTAGGAAAAAAAACAAATACTTTCCAAATTAATTTTATTTACCAAACTAGTATTTTGTTGATCGTAAAAAATTATTCAACGTTGCCTCACATCTTTGAGTAAACTTTCCACCAACTTTTGGCATCTACTCTAGGGAATTTTTGAATTTTCGCTGCCGGATCTTAACCTAAACATCACTTTATAGATTTTCTATGTGGTTAAGATCTAGAGTTTGTACCGGCCAAGTCAAAACGTTAATGGATTCATTGGTAAGCCATCCCTTCACGATTTTTGCTGCATGTTTTGGGTCAATATCATGCATGAAAATGGAGTTTACTAGCATTGACTCAAATGTAAATGGTTCCATATTGTTTCTCAATATGTTCAAATATGAAAATTTATAGATCGAAACATTTATTCCTACCAACGGACCCACACCAAACCAAGAAAAATCTTCCCAACCATCAGGCTGCCTCCTTCTTGTTTGACCGTCTTCAAGAGTATCCCTTGTGCTGTAGGCTTGACCCCCCCCTAGGGCGTTGTCCAAATGTTTTTCTGTAATGTCCGATGAGGTTTATCTTTGTTTTATCGGTCCATAAAACTCTTTTCCAAAAGTGTACATGTTTCGTTAGGTAGGTTTACGTGAAAACCAATCGCGTCTTGATTTCCTTGTTAGATAGCAACGGTTTTTTGATACGAGATGATTTTAATGGGTCGATATTACTCTTTCTCACGATGGTCCAGCAACACACGTAGAAGTTTTTCGGAGGGGGCTTTCGAATTTTATTTTTTACTTTTAACAGAGGGTCAGCTTTAACCACATTTAATGCATTGTACAACTTTCATTGAAGATTTTACAAATTGCAAAATTTGAGTTGGATCCATACCTTGTTCACTAAGGTCGAAGATTGAACTCCGTTTTTTCTAGTAAACAATGCTAGTTTTGGCCCATATTTTATGTTAACCTTCTTAATATTCGTAAAAGAATCAGTGAACAAGTTTTTTGCGTAACTAATGAAATTGTATGACAAACAAAAAAGCTGTACTATTTCTCTGTCCATACCTTACTGAGCAGTAAAAGACGAAATCTCGTAGGTGATAATGTGCTAAATTAAATTTTGAATTGTTCCTTCAATTGCTCCGAAAATAACACAACCAAAAAATATTCACATTTACTATGACGGAAATTTTTGTTTTAATGTTTGTTTCATTAGATGTGTTATTTCTTTGTCCATGGCTGTATGTATTATATAATAGTGTTGACTTATGTGATTACATATTAATATTATATAACATCCTTTTTAACCCAGAAGTAAAACTTATTTGTCTTCTTTAGCTTTAGTAGCTTTATGAAAAAAAAAACTATAGGATATAGTATGTAGATTTAAGGTATTATAATTTAAAAGAATTACATGATTACTAAAAATACTTATCGTTTTAGTGTTTACCTTTGAATTGGTACTCGATCCTTGTATATAATTTTTTTTTGAATAAATCAATTGCTTGTTCGACAGTTCTTTTTGGTACATTCCAGTTTTAATTGCTTCTTTTGCGTTCGCAATAGCCAAATCATTACAAGGTTTAAGAATCGCTTCAATAAATTGATGTGAAAACACTAAAATTTAAAAATAAGTCATAAGAACAAATAATTATGTCAAATACAATAATATACCAATATTATCTAAACAAACAAAGTTATCTGGAATATTGCGTAAGCAAATTATAGTTTGAAATAATTCTTGAATATTTTCTGTAGACATATTAGATGGTAAAATACTTGACAGGTCAACATAGCCTTTTGTTAAATGACATTCATTTAGAGTCGCAATGAAAGTCAGATCTATTATTTTAGATCCCACTACAGATTTGGTTAAGTATAACATCTCCTCACTGGGGAAAATCTTTTTGATGAAATTCTTACAGTCAGATATTCCTAATTTAGAAACTATATCATATTCTAAAAATCCATTTTGTTTATAAAATGACGTTATCCAATCTGACTAAAAAATTCAAAATATTAAAAAAAATATTATTAAAAATATTATATTGAAAAAGAAAGTATACCTGCATTTTATTGTAAATATGAGGAACATAGTGAGCATTTGATAGTTTCGATGTTAAACTTCCAGCTGGAGAAATTTCATCGATTAAGGAGAGAATTATATTTTCTGGAACTCTAACTTGTTGGCGAATGGAAACGAAGGTTGTCGGTTTTGTGACAGCAGCTAGAAGGCCTCTTATTACTGATTTACACTGTTGGATATATGCTTGAGTAAAAAAAATTCTCGGATTAAACGTGTCCTGACGACAACGAATTATTTTGCCAAGGTATTTTTCCATAAGACTTTGTAAGAAGTCAGAAGGTAAATCATACTGAACAGTTAGATTAGAAATGTTAATTTCACTCTTTTGAACCAATTTTTCATTGATTTCCTGAGCAATTTGCATTAAATAGTTCTCTTCAATTAGTTGTCCCAGCATAACTCGAATTTTATTTTCACTCGTGATTTTAGATGCAATGTAATCGATCTAAACATTAGATTGTTTCAAAAATATAATATATATGTATATCAGAAGTGATGTTACCTTAGTTAAATCAACATTTAAAGATTTCGATAGTTGGACCATATTAACACGGCCTCCGTTCATGTGGACTTCATCTAACACTTGTTTTTCTAAATGCTCGGGGGTAACATACTCCTTGCCATCATTCGTAAACACAACAGAAACGAACTTTTTTCGTAGAAGGAAGGAAACAACTTCGACGCAATTTCTTTCCGACAACCTAATAAAATGGAAATTAAAACAAATACAACCAATACTAAGCTAAGGTTCTTACTTTTGTAACGCACACGTAAATTGGGCCTTATGGAAGTCGGCAGCCAGACGCTTAATTTCATTCCAATCATTAGACATGTTGCGAAATTTTATCAATCAAGATCAAGACCAATGTTTCAGAAGAGAGTAAATTGAAACGTCGACAATTTCTTTATTTGCAATTCTTTACAATTCTACCCAGCCAAAAACTAGAAACCAAAAATACTCTAATATAGACTGTTTTTGCTAGAAACAATTAATTAAAACGTTAGGAAACCTATGCTGTCAATTCGCCTTGGTTCTAAAGCATCATTCACATGAGCGCGACCAACGAACGACGAATGAATTACTAAATGTGAGTTTATATACATTTGAAGACATATTTCCACATACATTCTTAACAAAACGATAGCAATATAGTTTCTATTTGATTTATGATGTATACTTTTACTTTTCAATATCATATATTAATAAATTTATGAAAACAAATTTATTCGTCGCGAAAAAAATTATAGTTGATACGAACTGTCAAACTTTATTCGCGTTCCACATTATCCACACTCGCAACGAATAAAAAAATCGCGCGTACTTAACCTAAAAAAATCGTTCTTGTTTTGGTTTCGGTGGTGATATCAAACTTCATTCGCGACGAATTAAAAACTCTCATGTGAAAGAAATGTCAAAATCGACGAATATTCGTTCATTTGTTGGTCGTTGGTCGTGCTCATGTGAATATTGCTTAAAGGCCCAACTATAATAGACTTAAACGAACTTAAAGCGGAAAACACAAAGATACTTTTGTGTTAGCGTTGAGTGAAGTTTAAAGTTGAACCATACAAATCGCTTACAACCTATCACAATGTTGCTTTTAAGCTCATCCTTTATTTCGACAATCGTAAAGAGAACGTAACATACACGTAACGCGGCATAAGCGGTTGAAATATTTTCTACTTTTGAGCGTTTTTTGCCTTAAATTGTCACTTTGTGTATGTTTTTCAAAGTAAGTGAAGCAAAACAATTCTCTGTGAAAAAAAAAAAAACAAAAATTCTTTAAATACATCATAATAAAAACAAATTATTAAAATGTCATTTGAGGAGAATTTGATATCCTTGGTAAAGGAGGAAGAATACCTTTTTAATACAAAGGCAAGATCATATAAAAATGCGACAAAAAGAGCCGTCGCCTGGGACAAAATAAGCGCCCAACTTAAAAGACCAGGTAAAGTATTTCCCTATATTACATGCTACCTCAAATGGATACAAACAATGCCAAATTATATCCTTTTTAGTTCAAGATTGTAAGCAACGTTGGAGGAGTCTCAGGGACAGATTCACAAGAGAGCACCGATGTATGACTTCGCTTCCATCTGGCAGTGCAGCTATCGTTGAGCCAGATGACAAATGGGAGCTGTATGATTCCCTGGAATTTTTAATTCCTTCGCTCCTTACCAGGAAGTATGTGTATTATGTATAATCTTTAAGATTTAATTTCAATAACTTGTTTACTTTTCTTTTTTTAGACAAATTGGAAACACCGAAGTTCCTCTCGCAGAGAGCGCCGCGGTGACTGCGTCACCGAAGACATCACGCGGCATCAAGCGCAAGGCAGCGGAGGAAACTTTTAAAAGTTTCCTGGATGGGTTGACCACCTCCGTTGTCTCTCATCTTACTGAGCCTGCCAATGAAGACATAGACTTGCAGTTCATGCATAACATGGGGAATAAGATGAAGAGGTTGCCGGAATTAACTAGGATTCGATTACATTCCCAAATTTTTGAGCTCATAAATAATGAGCTGTTACAGTCTGTCAACGACAAATAAGTTTTTATTATTATTTATGAGCTCATTATTTATATGAGCTCAAAATGTGCTATAAAGATCTGTGATTTGTGAATTTTGTGTATATGTACCAGATCTGTGATTTCTGAAGTTCCTTTTTTAATAATAAATATCTACTAATTTATGAAAGTTCTTTATTGGATTTTTTGAACAGATTTTTGGGATGATACTAAAGTAATTTGTCTCATTGTCTTTAGCTTAAAATTCAATTTTTTTGCAGAAGATAAAAAAATTAATTTTCATTATGTACCGACTTTATGTATCCATCTACATAAGATGCACCAAAAACTACAACAAGTAGATTGAGTTTAGACCAGAAAAAAATCGAATAGGAGTGGGAGAGAGTCAATATCCTCCCGGGATAGAGGGCAAATTTCATAAAAAAATTGATATGTATGTGCATTTTTGAATTTTTATGATTTATTTTGATGACAAATGCAGTTATAATATTAAATTATAAATATGTATATATACATATGTATGTATGTATATTTTTATTATATTTGGTTTTCAAATAAATATTCCTTTATCTTATCTCTCATAACAAAGGCAGCTTGAGACGAGTTATTGGAACCCAATGACCTGGATGTTGAGAGTGGTGCAATCTCACTTCGCCAAAGACCATGTATAATTTGGTCGTTCCTATCGTAACGATCGACAAACTCGGGAGAGTAATAAGCTGTGTCATTTAGCTTTACAAAGTTATGTAAGACAACTGTAGCCTTAACTATTTTATCTGCATTATTTGGCAGCATATTAAGGGTTGTCGTTAGTATACGCCATTTAGCCACCAAAATGCCGAAAGCGTTTTCAATAACGCGGCGGGCTCGTGAAAGTCTCTTATTGAAATTTATCTTCTCTGGAATTAACACTTTTCCTGGGTAAGGCCGCATTAGGTATGTCTTTAATGGGAACGCAGAATCTCCAACCATATAATAAGGACATAGATAATCAAAGTTCGGAAGTAGTTTAGGCGGAGGGAAATTGATATCACCGGCAATAATCTTCCTCCCAAAAGATGAGTCTTTGAAAATTCCACCATCACTCTGGCTTCCGTATGCTCCGATGTCTACCGTAGTAAACGTATAGTTTGCATCACAAGAGGCAAGAAGTACGATGGAGTTATGATCCTTATAGTTCCAATATTCTGATCCAGCACCAGGAGGACATTGAATATTCACATGTTTGCCATCTATCGCAGCAACACAGTTAGGCAAAGTCCAGAGAACTTCAAAATCCGAAGCGATTCGTCTCCAATCGTGTTGACTAGGTGGGGTTAAATAAAAGGGCATAAGATGATCCCACAGTAGGTCACATGTTTCATATATGATGCTTGCTACCGTAGAATAACCTATTCGAAACATCCAGGCAAGAACTTGTTTTGGTACTCCTTGTGACAGATACCTGAAGAAATATTCTATTTAATAAAATCATACAAGAATTAATACTAAAAACCTACATCAAAACCAAAAACAATCGAGCTTTCGGTTCGATCGGTTTTCTCCAACATGTTTTTTCCAAGTGGGATTTAATAAGAGCTCCAAGGATTTCAAAAGACTGGTAAGGCATTCTTATAATCTTGTAAAAATGCTCTGGATCCCGTTCTTTCATTTGTTCAAAATTCTGGGCAAAGAAACCGGTCTCATCTCTTGTTAGATTAAGTTCACGAACCCACCAACGTCTTTTCTGTTTTTCTTCTTCCTCTTCTTCAAGTAGATCGATATAGTTTTCGTATGCCCAATATGCTGCATATGCTATTTTCCCAATAAATGCAATTTTTTGCACTTTTTTATTGAGATCCATGATAAGTTAACACATGGCGACCACATGGGTCAACAAGTGCATGATGATACATGACACCAACCCCGAAAGAAGATCGGTATCGTCATAAACTCATTGATTTACGACCCAAGCCAACAATAAAATAAAAATAGATAATAGATACATTACTACCGACGCCGCCGCTGGCAATCACCGTCATCCGAACCTCCGAGGAGAACGAGATGATCAACGACTGGGAGTTCGATTCCTACCGCAGCGTGTACCACACATGATTTGACTACACTTAAGAATATCTTTTTTAATAAAGTAATTTTTAACCATAACCTTGTGTAACAGTTTTAATTAATAAAGTAATTTTTAACCATAACCTTGTGTAAACGTTTTAATTGGCGCCCGAGCAGGGACCCGTCTAGTTAAATTTTCGATTAAAATATAAAGTGATTCAGTGGGTGAAAAACCAACCGGTCGAAAAAAAACATTTAACGAAGGCATCCAAGAAGGAGAAAGGAAACAAGTACCCTTCAGCCACGGGAACTAGAACAATCAGACTTAAAATCTGAACAACGGGGGAACGACTCCAAGACTTAAGGCACCCTAAGCAAACCCGGGACATCGATTCCCATGGATCAGGAAAGTAAGCTCTGACGCTGAAAATTCAACCCATTGACAACAAATAAATAAATAAATATACATACATAGAATAGTAATAAGATAAAGAAATAAATAGGAAACGAAATAAAAAGAAAGTATCCTTATTAAAAGCAATAAAGTGGTTAAAAGAATTAAAAAAATATAAAAATCAATAGAAAAAATTAGACAGAAATTTCCTTGTAAAAAGTATCAAAGTGGTTAAAGGAATTAATGTTAAAATTAAGATAAACTACATATGTACCTTTGCAAGAATTATCAAAGTGACTTAAGAAAGTAAAACTAAAATTAAAAAGAAAATATCCTTGTCAGAATAAGCGAAGTAGTTTGAGAAAATTAAATTAAATCAGGTACAAATAGGAAATATCCCTTGTGTTGAAAATTATAACAAAGATGTCCACAAATACGACAATGACGCCAGAAGAACTATCGACAGTAGTTAGTAGGTTAGTGGCGGATGCCAACCAACAATTAACAGAAGAGGTAAATAGACTAAATAGACAACTTACGGCATTAACAACAAGAGTCACCATTGAACCATATAAGGACATTACAATTAATCCAGCGATAGTAGGTGGAGAGGGGTTAGAAGTAGCCAAGTGTATACCACAATTTGATGGAGAAAACTATGTTTCTTGGCGCACAGCGCTTACAAACGCTATGAAGGTGTATGAGTCGTGTAAGGGTGGGTCGAGATACTTTTCGGTAGTAAATATAATAAGGAATAAAATCATAGGGAAAGCCAATGATGTCCTCACTAGCCACGGGACACCGTTAAACATTGATGCGATTTTAGGTCGATTAGATCTAACATATAGCGACAAAAGACCAGTCCATATGCTAGAAACAGAATTAGGTAACATGAGACAGGATAGGAAACCATTGCAAGAATTTTACGATGACGTTACAAGAATACTTACGCTTATAATAAACAAGACAATTATGAGTTATGGTCCTAGGACCGCTGAAACCGAATGTCTCACTGAGAGGGCAAGACAAAACGCTTTGCGAGTATTCGTTACTGGGTTAAACCAACCCGCAGGTAACATCGTATTTTCACTAAATCCTGGGGATTTACCCAATGCCTTAGCGAGAGCACAAGAGATTGAATCAAATCAGACAAGGTATAGAAACATGGGCCACGTTAATTACAGATATCAACCCAGACAATACGAACAAAACCTTTTTGGCCAACTCACAACCAGACCACCGCGTCAGAATAGAACAATTTACCAAAACGGTTTTACTCATCAAGACCGACAATACGCGGAACCCTCTCAACAACGGAATAGACAATTTCAGCAAAACCGACATTATAACAATTTTAATAATAACCACAATAATAACCGACCCGAAAGAATGGACACATCAAGTGGGAATATAGTGCCCACAAGACAAGTCACCTCTCAACCTAATAGTAATATTAGGCCACAATGTTCGAATAACTCTTTTAATAACAACCCGTTCAAAAGAGATCGGGCCAATAGTGACCAAACAGCGTTACATAAATTTCCACGCCTCAATAACTTGAATGAGAGCGGTAATTTTTTAGAGTGAGGCACGACTTACCGTACATAAAAAGGACGGATGGTAAGTCGGGGCGTACATTTTATATTTTAATTGATACAGGAGCAACTCATAACTACATTAAACCAGGGCTGTTCCCAAGTATGGAGCTTGAAACTCCGTCGCAAGTCAACAGCGTTCATGGAACTACTATCATTCGTACTTACCAAGCTATAAATATCTTGGGGGTAGAAGATAAATTTTATGAACTTAATGAACTAAAAGATTTTGATGCCATTATTGGCATTAAATTATTAAGAACTGTAAAAGGGAATATTAATATTAGGGATTCAACGTTAGAATATAATCAGGGCGTGATACCTTTAATATTTAATGATATTTTAATCAATACACTCAATATAAATAATGAAATTTCTACAAAAGAAAAATTAACTTCCACTTTAAAAAAATACCAGGGTGTTTTTACCGAGAACCCAAATTACCTTCCGTACAACACGCGTGTGCAATGTAGCATAGATACTACTATTGACACAGCTATTTGGACAAAAGGTTACCCGTATCCACAATCAGTAGCTAGCTTCGTTAACAAGGAAATAGAGAATTTACTTGATAATAATATAATACAGCCTAGTCGAAGTGCATATAACTCTCCGGTATGGGTTGTAGATAAGAAAGGTGTAAACGAGGACGGTACAAAGAAACATAGATTAGTAATAGATTACAAAAAACTTAATTCATTTACTAAAACAGATAAATATCCTATGGCAGAAACATCGGTTATCTTAGCAAATTTAGGCAAATCTAAATATTTCACCACTCTTGATTTACAGAGCGGGTTCCATCAGATAAAGTTAAAAGAGAGCGATAGGGAAAAAACAGCTTTTAGTGTTAACAATGGGAAATACGAGTTCCTTCGAATGCCGTTTGGACTCAAAAATGCGCCGTCAATTTTCCAGAGAGCTATGGATGACATCCTCCGCGAATACATAGGGAAATTTTGTCATGTTTATATTGACGACGTCATTATATATTCAGAGACGGAAGAAGAACATCTCGAACATATCGAGACAATAACGAAGGCGCTAAGCACAGCTAACATGAGAATATCGAGTGAAAAATCGAAATACTTCATGAAAGAAGTAGAATTTCTTGGGTACATCGTATCATTTAATTGCATAAAAATGGACCCAGTAAAAACTCGATGCATAGAAGAATTTCCGCAACCAGAGACTTTACGTCAGTTAAGATCTTTTTTAGGATTAGCTGGTTATTACCGTAAATTCATAAGAAATTATGCGATGATAACAAAGCCCTTAACCAAGTATCTCAGGGGAGAGAATGGTAGAACTTGCCAAAGTAGTAGCGAAAAAGTAACAATAGAGTTTGATAAGGAGGCCATTTAAGCATTTAAAATATTGAAGGACAAACTCTGCGAACAAGTTACGCTCAACCAACCTGACTTTAGCAAAAGATTTGAGCTAACCACAGACGCTAGCAACTCAGCCATAGGTGCAGTGCTTAGTCAAAATAATAAGCCCATAATTTTTATAAGCCGAACGTTAAGTAAAACTGAGGAAAATTACGCGAGAAACGAGAAGGAACTCCTTGCCATAATTTGGGCATTGAAGAACCTTCGAAATTATCTTTATGGTGTGAGTGGTATCCGCATATATACAGATCACCAACCATTAACATTTGCCATAGGCGATAAGAACCCTAATGCAAAAATAAAACGTTGGCGCGCTTTCATAGAAGAATACGCTCCAGAAATTATATACAAACCAGGCAGGGAAAATGTTGTAGCTGATGCCCTTAGTAGACAAGAACTAAATATGATGAACGAAGATGAATCAGAGATAGGAACTGTTCATAGCGCAGAGAGTAGTCCCGTGTCAGAAATAAAAAGAGTAAACCAAAGAATTAATAATTTTAAAATTCAATTAATCATGAAAGAATCACTCAACAACAACATAATTTCAAAGGAAATATACACAAATTACTGGAGACATACGGTACTTTTTAAAGATTTAGAGATTGTAAGTAAAATTAAAACAATATTAAAGGCAGGTTCGACAGTAGGAATTTACAGCACCGAAGAGACATTCTTCAAGATTAAAGACAAACTTCTGGAGGAATTTCCAACAATTAAATTTTTACTTTGCAACCAAATAGTTGAAGACGTAACAGATAAGGAAGAACAATTAGGTATCGTCACTGCCGAACACAATCGAGCTCATAGACAGGCTAAAGAAGTGTATAAGCAAATTGTTAACAGATATTATTGGCCAAATGCATTCAAGCAAATTCTTTCATTAAACGCTACATGTGAAGTTTGTAAAAAGAATAAGTATGAGAGACATCCTAATAAGCAGCCAATTGGAGAGACTCCAATTCCTGAAGAAGGGGGAGAGCGCGTCCACGCAGATATATACTACTGCGAAAACTCGTCCTTTCTTACAATGACAGACCCATTTTCAAAATATCTCGTTACAACCCAAGTAAAGTCAAAGACGGAAGCAAAAGACAGAATGATAGAACTACTACCGCTTTTTGGTAACGTCAAAATGTTGATAACCGATAACGAAGCAGCATTTTGTTCACAATTCTGCAAAATGTGCGTACAACCTTCTTAACATCACTCATAAAACTACACCACCAGCCCACTCAAAGAGCAACGGTACAATAGAGAGAATTCACTCAACTCTAACAGAGCTTATTAGAATAGTTAAAGAAACTACACATATTACAGACATTAAAGATATAATGACTTTAGCTACAAAAAAATATAACGAAACAATTCACACGGTGACAGACAAACGACCGACAGATATATTTCATAATTATATAGACAACAACGACACCAAAGTAAAAATTCAAAAACACCAACAGAAAATGATAGGATATTTTAACAAGAAAAGGAAAAATAAAGTATATAAGGAAGGAGAAACAATTTTTTAAACAACGGGCAGAGGAAAAGTAAGAATAAACCATTATTTCAAAAAAAGAAAGTTAAGGAAGACTTAGGGAACGTAGTCATAGATTCAAATAACCGAAAAATTCATAAAGATAATATTAGAAATTAAATTCACAGATGATGCTTCTTATACTGACGCTAGCCGTTTCAACTTTAGCGCAACAAATAACCGACTACACTAGAGATGAATTCATTTTAATAGAAAACGGTAAAGCCGCGGTCTACGAAAACTACGGTGAGATCTATCACGTCATCAATTTAACTTCCTACTCCGAAATATTAGATGGATTTAGAGGAAAAAAAGAAATTCTAAAAATTATTGACCAGGAGTTAGAAATGGCCGACAAACTACTCAACGAACTATCTATCAGGAATAGAGAACGCAGAGGTATCAATGAAATAGGTACACTTTGGAAATGGATCTCTGGTAGTCCAGACCACGACGACGCCGTTAGGATAAATTTAAAAGTACAGGAACTAATAAAGTCAAACAATAGACAAAAAAACATCAATAAACAATTATTCGACAAGTTAGATAGTATGTATAGAGATACTAATAGCAAAGGAATTACAGAAAGTAAAATAATAAAATATATACTTGTAGAACTTAGAGAAATAATAAATACTATTAATTTAAGTAAATCAAATATACTCAATACTCTATTGTTAGATTTAAATGAAATAAAAAACATTATGGAACAAGAAAAAATAAATATATCCATAATCGATGTACTAGATGCTTTCACTTTTAAAATTGTACAAAAAAATAATATTATCGTTGTATTTATCAAATACCCCAACGTAAAAGGGTTAGGAAACCACTATCTAACCAGAAGCAATAATGTAAATGGTGGAAAAATTATAATACTAAGCGAAATCATTAAATATAAGAAAACATTTTATAAATCAGAATGTAAAAAGGAACTCAACCACCACTATTGTAAAATCAGTAAAGAATCTAGTTGTTTAACCAACCTTCTAAATAAATATAAAGCAAACTGTACCAAAATCAAAGAACGTAATCAACCAATAGAAATAATTAACGCAGGAAATATTGTTTTAACGGGAAACCACATTGTTAACGGAATAGAATTGTCAGGAATCAATTTGATCCAATTTGAACAGAACGTGTCTATTAATGGCAAAATTTATCTGAATTCAGAAAACCAAATACTAGAACATATTAAGTTAAGCAAACCAACTCAAGTCCAAATTCTCGAATTCATTGCTTCACAAGACTAGAAACTCATGTACACAAATCTTGATCATATAGAACCATTTATAACAGATCTCAAAGAACATCCCGTACTGTGGGGAATATGTATTAAGTTGTTCATTGTAATATTGATTTACTCTATCTACAAAATAATCATAATAATTCAGAGTTATCGCACAATCAGAATCGAAGAAGTCACTTGCCCAAGCACGATCGAACAGGTCACAATAGAGATGGAAGAATTCATGGACACTTCAAGATCAAGGGTACAGCAGATGTTGAGCGAAAGATTGGGACAATCTTCTTCCGACCAAGGGGAGAGTTAACACATGGCGACCACATGGGTCAACAAGTGCATGATGATACATGACACCAACCCCGAAAGAAGATCGGTATCGTCATAAACTCATTGATTTACGACCCAAGCCAACAATAAGATAAAAATAGATAATAGATACATTACTATCGACGCCGCCGCTGGCAATCACCGTCATCCGAACCTCCGAGGAGAACGAGATGATCAGCGACTGGGAGTTCGATTCCTACCGCAGCGTGTACCACACATGATTTGACTACACTTAAGAATATCTTTTTTAATAAAGTAATTTTTAACCATAACCTTGTGTAACAGTTTTAATTAATAAAGTAATTTTTAACCATAACCTTGTGTAAACGTTTTAATTTGATATTTGTTATTATTAATAATGACAGATGTCAATCAAAGTACAATCGAAAGCAAAAACACTCCATTACCAAGACCGGAATCTCAGACTGACATTTCGGTTTGCCTACAAGCTACTGAGGACTAAATGTGAGAAAGTGTGCGTAAAATGATGCAAAAAAACCAAACACATTCTCACATTTAGTCCTCAGGCCCATCAAAATGCTTCATTATAGTAATCAGCCCCATCTAAATGCTTCATTTTGAATGTTTCATGGCCTCGTTCAAAAACTAAACAATCCTAACCAACAAAATCTGAAGTGCTGACATGGTCTTAAATTGGAAGATTTGTATAGCTTTTTAATTTCAATCCAAATAAATGTTGTTAATGTATATTAAATAAAATAAAATTGACCAAATACATATTTAATGATTTATTAGTGCTGTATTTTGTTTACTTAAATTATTTGCGAACGCAACATGCGCTGCAACTGGTTAAGTATAATTGGAAATGGACAAAAGTGTAACTCAATACTTTGTAAAACAACAAAACAGACAATTTTTTCAGCTGTTGTTTGCTTAGAGCATTTTTTGGGCGACGTTAGAAGTTTTTTTTTTACGAGAAGCATACTTGTGAAGTTCCATTGCCAAATTTAGCTAGTTCAGATTCCTCAATTAGATTAGTATTTTCATCATTTAAGCAGTTCGGTAGTTGCAAGACCAAATTTTAGTTTTGTTTGTTGCAGAAATATTCCTGAAAATTTCTTTTTAAGGGACTATGTTAGAGTTAGAATTTTGTTTGTAGTTAGATTTTGGAATACAAATTTGAGGGAACCATGTTTTAAAAATAAGTTGCTTTGTGTAAAGCATCTTTAAGGAATAGAAATAGGCAATATGTTTACACATAATACCAACTAAATGAGTGCAATAAATAGATTTAAGTAACTTTTTTTATTCCAGTATGGGGAAACCGAACACCCAATAGAAAAAAACCGGTATACGCGCCAAAATCCATACTTCTTGACTAAATAATGCTATCTTCTATGTTTACGCATAAAATTACGAATTTTGTAGCGTATAAAAATTTCTAGACATTTTACAATCTGAAAAATTAATTATGCTATGAAATAATTGGCTGCTATTAATGCTAATTTTTTTTTCTAAAAAGTTGATGAAGGTTAGCCGAAACGGAAATTTCTTTAATGAACATACCTAAAATATTATTGGCTTTCTCAAAAATATTTTTCTATATTAACCTCTGCTTTATATCTGAAAACTATTGTTTATGTATATTTTCTTCTATGTTCTGCATTTATAAAATGTAATCTATGGAAGTATTTATTATATCGGGTGATTTTTTAAGAGCTTGAGAACTTTTTTTTTTAAAAAAACGTATAAAATTTGCAAAATCTCATCGATTCTTTATTTGAAACGTTAGATTGGTCCATGACATTTACTTTTTGAAGATAATTTCATTTAAATGTTGACCGCGGCTGCGTGTTAGGTGGTCCATTCGGAAAGTCCAATTTTGGGTAACTTTTTCGAGCATTTCGGCCGGAATAGCCCGAATTTCTTCGGAAATGTTGTCTTCCAAAGCTGGAATAGTTGCTGGCTTATTTGTGTAGACTTTAGACTTGACGTAGCCCCACAAAAAATAGTCTAAAGGCGTCAAATCGCATGATCTTGGTGGCCAACTTACCGGTCCATTCCTTGAGATGAATTGTTCTCCGAAGTTTTCCCTCAAAATGGCCATAGAATCGCGAGCTGTGTGGCATGTAGCGCCATCTTGTTGAAACCACATGTCAACCAAGTTCAGTTCTTCCATTTTTGGCATTGAACGATAGCGATCGCCATTCACCGTAACGTTGCGTCCAACAGCATCTTTGAAAAAATACGGTCCAATGATTCCACCAGCGTACAAACCACACCAAACAGTGCATTTTTCGGGATGCATGGGCAGTTCTTGAACGGCTTCTGGTTGCTCTTCACTCCAAATGCGGCAATTTTGCTTATTTACGTAGCCATTCAACCAGAAATGAGCCTCATCGCTGAACAAAATTTGTCGATAAAAAAGCGGATTTTCTGCCAACTTTTCTAGGGCCCATTCACTGAAAATTCGACGTTGTGGCAGATCGTTCGGCTTCAGTTCTTGAAATGTCAAAGCATACTGAGCATCTTTCTCTTTGACACCATGTCTGAAATCCCGCGTGATCTGTCAAATACTAATGCATGAAAATCCTAACTTCAAAAAAATCACCCATTATTAACAAAAACAAAAACATGAACGTAAAACTCATTCATTTTTTCGTTATTAGCAACACTTTTACTAAACACACCCTTCAAACAATAATAAGTAAATTCGAAGTTTGTTAACTAAACATTTTTAAGGAATGAATGAAAATTATATTTTTCGTTAAACTGTGGTAATTCACTAAAAAAACTTCTGTACGTCAACAATAAACATTAATGTCGATTACTTGATCTATTGAATGAGTTGTGCATGAATTCAGAACGATTTTAAGACGTTTTCATTTTGTGATATATGTCAAAATTTTCATTTTATTTGCTCTGCATTTATTCAACAGGTTCGCTATAATCGTTCTAATTATTTTTTTTAAAACATTGGTGTTCCTTTGTTGCATATTTTTTTTGATAGCAAATACATGTATGTTTCCATCAATAAAGAATGTTATGGATAAGGTATTTTTCGATTATAACTATTTTTTTAAATATAATATTTATTAATCAAAATGGAGTTCAAAAGTAGTTGCAAGCTTAAATCATTAAAAACAAACTATAAATACACTTGGATTGATTAAATTGATACAGATTTTAATTAGGTACTTGCAAAAAAAATATTTGGGCCGTTCATTAACGAAAATTTATTAGAATTCAATACAAAAATTGCGCTCGCACCCTTAACTTGATGGTTCTTCGAACGCATCTTTGATACAAAAATCCGAGGTTTATTATGAAATTTAAAGAATTTCGTAGTGATTACTGTAAATTAGTGAATTAATTATAATAAACTGATGTTGAACATGCTTTTTTCAAGACAAAAAGGTACATTGGTTCACTATCCACAAAATGCCTGCAAAATTAAAATTAAAGTAATGGAGTGTTTTTGATCGAAAGTATAGAAGCGTAACGATTGTCAGCGCTAACACAAAAGTAGCTTTGTGTTTTCCGCTTAAGCCAGCTTAAGGGAACGAACCAATACGCAGCCTTAAGTCCCAACTATAATAGGCATAAGCTAGCATATGCGCGCATAAGTAAACGTACGAATACAAAGAATCTAAAGGGCCAACTATAATAGGCATAAGCTAGCATATGCGCGCATAAGTAAACGTACGAATACAAAGAATCTAATACGAGTGACATAATGGAGTCTAGCTCCGTTTCGTTCAATTTTTCTCAGTTTCGTTAACTTAAGCAAACTAGGCCAAACTATAATAGGCATAAGCAAACATAAGCTTATGTCAAAAACCCAACGAAAATTCACTTAAGTTTGTGAAATTGGCTGCGGGTAGCCATAATGCAATTTTGCTCACTTATCTACATGTCAAAATAATATTCGCAGCTCTATATGAAGATATAAATCCTTCGTACGTATTTCCCTCCAAAACCCATTTGTTTACATTGTTGTATTTGCAATGTGAAAGAATTCAAAGAGAAAAATTGACGTGTTTTCACGCATACATAGAAATAACTAATGAGTTTTTTGGGGAAATTTCATAAATTAGAAGAGAAATGACACGCACACTATGAACAAGTTTATGAGGCTGATTTCCGCTTATGATAAACATTCTGAGAGAAATTATCTGCAGTGGAGTTGGCCTGTGTGTATTTGATCAAAACTGTCAGATTTTACTTATGCGGCGAGCGACTGGGATCGCTCTTGCTTAAGGCCCAACTATAATAGGCATAAGCTAGCATATGCGCGCATAAGTAAACGTGCGAATACAAAGAATCTCAATACGAGTGAACATAATGGAGTCTAGCTCCGTTTCTTTCAATTTTTCTCAGTTTCGTTAACTTAAGCAGACTTAAGCAAGAGCAATCCCAGTCGCTCGCCGCATAAGTAAATCTGATAGTTTTGATCAAATACACACAGGCCAACTCCACTGCAGATAATTTCTCTCAGGATGTTTATCATAACCGGAAATCAGCCTCATAAACTTATTCATAGTGTGCATAGTGTCAATTCTCCTCTAATTTATGAAATTTCACTAAAAAACTCATTAGTTATTTCTATGTATGCGTGGAAACACGTCAATTTTTCTTGTTGAATTCTTTCACATTACAAATACAACAATGTAAACAAATGGGTTTTGGAGGGTGATACGAACGAAGGATTTATATCTTCATATAGAGTGTTTTGCGAATATTATTTTGACATGTAGATACGTGAGCAAAATTGCATTATGGCTATCCGCAGTAATTTCACAAACTTAAGTGAATTTTCGTTGGGTTTTTGACATAAGCTTATGTTTGCTTATGCCTATTATAGTTGGGCCTTTAAGTTTGCTTAAGTTAACGAAACTGAGAAAAATTGAACGAAACGGAGCTAGACTCCATTATGTTCATTCGTATTAAGGGCCAACTATAATAGGCATAAGCAAACACAAAACACTGCCTCAGGCAGCGGTGCTTACACAATTAGTGAGTGGGCATTCAACGAAGAAATGTCTTTTGAAGGACTGTTTGGCACCAAGAAAGTATTTTTTTTACTTTTTTAAGATTTATAAACTATTTCTCTCTATTTTAGAACACGCTGCAACTCTGGTGGAAATCTTGAAGCTGAGATTGACTTTAATCAAGACGTTTCCACCGAAGATGTTTCAACACCAACGCCTCCTAAAAAGACTAAAACATTTTTTCACAATTTATGTGAAAAATTCAATGATGCTTTGGAAAAGTTTGGACAAGAGCTGGAACCAAGCACTCAAAATATAGAGGATGGAGACGAACTTTTTTTGAAAACTATCCTTTCTCTACTGAAAGATATTCCGATTCCACTAAAGGATAGTTTCAAAACAGAAATGTTCTCTAAAGTCATGCAATTAAGGCAAGCAGTCAGGATAGATTATCTACCTCATATGGATTAAACCATTTGATCGTAACAATGTGATAAAATTGACAATTCCACCTATTTAAAATGTGATTCATGAAGAAATTTCATCTCTGAACTGAAATTGTGATTAAGTGAAAGTTCCACCTGAAGGTGTCGGTATAGTGATAAGGAAAACGCATCAGTAAAATAAATTTCTTTTTGATAATTTTATTTCTTAATATATGGTTTGGAATAAAAAAAGGGCACAAGGCAATAAACAATTTGTTACCTGAAGTAATTTATTCAAACACAGTTATTTTAAACAACTATTTGTGTCTTAAAAAACATTTTTTAATTTTCTTGATGTAAATTTCGTACGGAAAAAAATTCTGTACGGGATTTATACCAAGAAAATTAAAAAATGCTTTTCTTAGACAAAAATATTTGTTGTAATGTGTTTTTTCTTATGAATGATAATTGTTTATTGATTTGTATCCTTTTTATATTCCAAATCGTATCATAACACATACAATTATCAATAAGACATTTTTTTACTGATGCGTTTTCCTGATCGCTATAACCGGCTCCTAATATAATATTTTTGTATTTTTCTAATTTAAGTTTTTTTATAGCCTTGTTTTTTGAGAGAGTAACTAGCAACTCAGCAAAATGTTTAAATGCAAAACAATAACAAAATTAATAATGATAGAGAATTTTGTTTGTGTTTTTCGTGTACATTTTTTACTGAGTGGCTAGTCACTCTTTCAAAAAATTATGTTTATGTTTAAATGAATTGTTTTGTTCTTTTTTATTGAATAATCTTTTTTGTTTCAAAATAGCTTGCAGCCTTTAGTCCTTGAAAAAATTTTGGCGTTTCGTCCGGGTGGAACTCACATGGACTCATCAGTTGACTGAGTGAGGCACCTTGTCAAGACGCAATTTTTTTCAAAATTTCAGTTCATCTAACATAAGTTTTTATGCAAAAACTTACTACGAACTATATTCAACCAAGTTAAAATTTCTTAACATTTGAAGTTGAAAATTAAAATCTAATAAAAGATTATAGCTCAGGGCTTAGCTTAAGTTTTATAAAAGAGGTTTGTCATAATACAAATTCTATATACTGTTGAAAAAATTCAAGCAAAGTAGAAGACAATGCACTATATTCTCTATATACTCTTTTATAAAACTTAAGCTAAGCCCTGACCTATAATCTTTTATTAGATTTTAATTTTTTATTAGATTTTAATTTTCAACTTCAAATGTTAAGAAATTTTAACTTGGTTGAATATAGTTCGTAGTAAGTTTTTGCATAAAAACTTATGTTAGATGAACTGAAATTTTGGAAAAATTGCGTCTTGACAAGGTGCCTCACTCAGTCAACTGATGAGTCCATGTGAGTTCCACCCGGACGAAACGCCCAAATTTTTTCAAGGACTAAAGGCTGCAAGCTATTTTGAATCAATAATTCAACAAGTCCGAAATATAGTGCATTGTCTTCTGCTTTGCTTGAATTTTTTCAACAGTATATAGAATTTGTATTATGACAAACCTCTTTTATAAAACTTAAGCTAAGCCCTGAGGTATAATCTCTTATTAGATTTTAATTTTTTATTAGATTTTAATTTTCAACTTCAAATGTTAAGAAATTTTAACTTGGTTGAATATAGTTCGTAGTAAGTTTTTGCATAAAAACTTATGTTAGATGAACTGAAATTTTGGAAAAATTGCGTCTTGACAAGGTGCCTCACTCAGTCAACTGATGAGTCCATGTGAGTTCCACCCGGACGAAACGCCAAAATTTTTTCAAGGACTAAAGGCTGCAAGCTATTTTGAATCAATAATTCAACAAGTCCGAAATATAGTGCATTGTCTTCTACTTTGCTTGAATTTTTTCAACAGTATATAGAATTTGTATTATGACAAACCTCTTTTATAAAACTTAAGCTAAGCCCTGAGCTATAATCTTTTATTAGATTTTAATTTTTTATTAGATTTTAATTTTCAACTTCAAATGTTAAGAAATTTTAACTTGGTTGAATATAGTTCGTAGTAAGTTTTTGCATAAAAACTTATGTTAGATGAACTGAAATTTTGGAAAAATTGCGTCTTGACAAGGTGCCTCACTCAGTCAACTGATGAGTCCATGTGAGTTCCACCCGGACGAAACGCCAAAATTTTTTCAAGGACTAAAGGCTGCAAGCTATTTTGAATCAATAATTCAACAAGTCCGAAATATAGTGCATTGTCTTCTACTTTGCTTGAATTTTTTCAACAGTATATAGAATTTGTATTATGACAAACCTCTTTTATAATCTTTTTTGTGTTTTATAAGTTAATGATATACTAGTAACATTAATAGCGGTATGTAATGAATATTTATGGGATAAATAAAATACCAATATATGTTTATAAAAATCAACAAATCTAATTTTCTTTTAAGAAATTGCATAGTTTGTTGCGCATGTTTATCGAACACTGTCCTCCGTAATAGTGAAAGCTTGGAGATGGAACAATCGAGGGGACGTTATTTGCTACTTCGCTGCGCCACAATCCGTCATGTTCAGTTCCATCGATGTCCTCCCAATCGGTGAAAACGCTCGGAGCATAATTTGAATGTGAACAATTTTCGTTATTCAACATGATGAAGTTGTGTAATGCTACACACGCTAAAACTATCTTTTCGGCATTTTCTGGCAACATGTGCAAGGTTGTCAACAATATTCGCTAACGAGAAAAAAGGATCCCGAATGTATTCTCTATTGTTCGGCGAGCTCGTGACAACCTTTTGTTGAAATTTTCTTTTTCGGCCGGCAAAATTGTACCTGGATAGGGGCGCATTAGATTGGGACCTAAAGGAAAAGCTGCATCCCCTACGAAGAAGTGAGGAAGTATTTCCTCAGTGTTAACAAGCTTTTTGGGTTGGGGAATTGTGAGGGTTCAATTTAGGAGCCTTTTTCCAAACTTGCTGTTCTGAAAAACACCTGCAAGAAAATATATAGTAATACAAGTCGGATGTACAAAATAAACTGTTTGCATATTTAATAATCTAATGCGAATTTAGTGGTTGCAACGGATAGAAAAGCTTTTGTAGATTATGTTTTATGTCATTCATTAGCGTATCCAGAACAGCGTTTAAAGCTGTCCAGCCCGACTTTACTTTTTTGGGGAAAAATAGTCCGATAGGTAACTCAAAAGCGTTTTATTTGATGGAAGCAACCAAATTCACAAACATAATCTTACAAAAATAATCTACCCCCTTCGCTTTGACTTCCGTAAGCTCCTACATCTACGTAAGTGAAGCGATATTTTGCATCGCATGCAGCCATCAAAACAATGCTAAAATATTTTTTATAACAAAACTATTCGCTGCCACTTTTTGGAGGGCACCTGATGGCAATGTGTTTGCCATCGATTGCTCCTACGGTGTTCGGCATATTCCATAGCGTCCAAAAATCATTCTCTATTTGCTTGTAGTCATTTAAGTTAGGTTCACTAACGTACACTGGGTACAAAACCTGCCAAATAATTTCGGATGTTTCCAAAACAATGGAACGTACCGTTTCTTTCCCTAATTTAAATGACCAAGCTATAGACTGTAATGATGTTCCTTGCGTAAGATACCTTATGAAATATTAAATGGTATCAGTAAAAAGTAAAATAAACTATTAAATAAAAGTATACTTACAATAAAAGAACTGCCAGCCGACATTCCGGTTCGATGGGCTCTCTTATGGAAGTCTTTCGCAGCAATGGTGCAATCAATTTTAAAAGAATGTTATAAACTTGCGGTGACATTCTTGTGTAGATAAAAAATTGCTCATTGTCCAGTTTCTTAATTTTTTGGAACGTGACAACAAAGAAGCCATTGGTCTTTTTATCACTATTTATAGGACGAACACTACAAGATCGCCTTTTACGCTTCTTTTTATCATTTAATTCCTTAATTTTAATTAATAATTTAAGTGCATTGAATGCAGAATGCATCATTTTTAATTTTTTAAACTTTTGAAGTTTATTTTTATGGTTAATTTTTCAAATTTTTTTCACAGAAAAAAACAATAATTTACTAAAAAAAATCCAAACCAAAATTTATATCAACAAATTTAAATTCGAAGTGACATTTGCGTTTGACATTTGCTTAAGTTATGTAGGGACTCCATAAATTAAATAAAAGAGGAGACAAAAAAAAAAAAAAGAAGAAAAAGCCTGGTTCAATAATAGCCACACGGAATTCCACACAACAAATAAAATAATAAGCGTGACACCCTGTCCCTGCCCAAAACCTTCGAATAAGAATACACCTGTTTTCTTTCGTTAAGTTCGAAAAAGGAAATAGATAGCATTGCCGATGAGAATCGAGAAGTTCGATCGACAAGTCTTTTCCTTTTTGGTACCGGCCGAGCGTAGAAGCCTAGAGTAGCTTAATTAGTATTGAACTTACAAAAGTTCGACTCCATATAATTTTTACAATTGAAGGTAAATTCAGAGCTTAAATCTTGGATTAAAAATTACATAAAGCAAACAAAAATAAAACCTTAAAATAAAACCCATGTAGGATTTCGTGAAATAAAAGGGATTTGTCTTCAAAAGCCAGCACGCAGTAGTGATAGAACCATACCTGTCCACTGTGACACGCGACCACCAAAATTAACAAAATCATCTCGATTTATCGTCCATCCAAACCAGTGTGCTAGTGCTTACGTGTCACATATCAATTAAGTGGACTCGACATCACCGTCGGTCGGTATCACGACGATTAATCAATCGAAAACGTCACTCACGTGCACCACCGTCTTAGTGAGCAAGGATATAAAACCCACGGGCTGCCTAAGCCTCTACCAATTTCGGTCCGAGGTCTAACAGTCCAACTCCAAGCCTTACATTGTGTCGAGACCCATGGCCACTCAGCATCCGATCATCGACTCCGCCAACCTCACTCCACCCGCAAGCCCAAGAGTCTACGCTCGCCTTTCTATACCCCAAGCGCTGCCAGTTCGATCAGCGGTTCACCTGGGATAACATCGACTGAAAAGAAATTAAGCAAAAAGAAAAAAGAAAAAAAGCAAAAAAAAAAAATATATATATACCTTATCAACCAGAGCTGATAAGATCATGTGCATTGTTTAAGATAGGCTTAATAAATTTGCTTGTAAGCTCTACTGTGGTCCGTGATAGTTTCACGCGTTAGAAATCAAAACGAAAAGAGAAACCAAAATTAACAAGATAAGTATTGCGCTAAATTAAATAGGGAATGTTCAAGTGTTTTAAGATTTTGTTCTTCTTCAAAGCTATAGTCAACAAGAAAGCCAACAAGAAAGACCTGTACGTCAACGTATGCTGTGCACAACATCGTCGGAGGTACGAGTCATCTTAAGTTTGAGTCCCCAAAACATAAGTAAGCTTACAAATGAAGCATCCTGGTGAGTCCATTAAATCTTATTTTGAATTACATTATCTTAGAATGATTGAAAGAAAACATACATTATTGCAAATACTATTACACTTTATTTAAAGAGAAGATTAACCCAAAGCTCTCACTTGATTATTAAAAGGAAGTAGAGAATAGATTTTTTTTTGTTGTTCATTAATTAAAAGAGAAAGGATTAAGTGAGATAAAAAAAAAAAATAATAGAGTAATGAGAAATGGGAACGAGACACAAAGTAGGTTAGGTTAGGTTGGAGTGGCTGTCCAGATGTCATCGACTCACTTAGACCGCAAGGGTCCATTGTGATACCACTAATGAGGTTACTCATGGGGGAGTAATGAAAATTAAACAAACCATTTTGTGCTTTTAATAAAGTTAGAGAGACACTTTGTGTCAATCGTTGCCAGTTCACTGGTATTGTCGAAGAAGGGATTGCCAAGAAAGTTATTCCTTCTAATGGAGAGTGCTGGACATGTACATAGAAGGTGTTGGACTGTTTCCTCTTCCTCCTCGTCCATGCAGCTTCTACAAAAGTCATTTGTGTAGACCCCTAGCCTCAGAGCATGTCTTCCTATGAGGCAGTGTCCTGTTATTACTCCAATTGTAGAGCTTATATTTTGTCTGCTCAGGGATATCAAGCCTTTTGACCGATTTAAATCTATGCTTGGCCATATTTGCTTGGTTGCTAGGCATGTGGTACTCTGTGACCATCTAGCATTTGTTGCTTCTAGAGCATATTGTTTGAGAAGATATTTGCATGTAGCAAGTGGTGTTCCTATGTTATGTTTTTGTCTAACATTAGGCAGAAGTGTTCCGTTTTTGGCGAGCTCATCGGCTTTACAATTTCCCGGAATGTCTCTGTGGCCCGGCACCCAAATGAGGTGAATATTAAACTGTTCTGTCATCTCATTCAGAGATGATCGACAATCGTGGACTACTTGTGAGTTTGTGGAGACAGACGCGAGAGATTTAAGAGCAGCCTGGCTGTCCGAGAAGATTCGTATATCCTTGCAAGATATAACGTTTTCTCTGAGCCAGGATAGTGCCTCTTTAATCGCCATTACTTCTGCCTGGAATACACTACATTGATTGGGAAGTCTATATGATAGACTTAGATTCAGTTGTTCCGAATAGATACCACTTCCAACTCCGTAATCGGTCTTTGAACCGTCTGTATAGAAGTGTATCGCATTGTCTTCCAGGGGTCTCTCTTCTTCCCAGGAGGATCTTGAAGGGATGGACACATGGAAGTTTTTACCGAATACCATTTTAGGGGTGGTATAGTCTAAGCGATCTGGGATAGATCTGAAATTGTCTAGAATGATAGTATGTCCAGTATTGTTACTGTTCCATTGAGAGGTGGCTCTAAGCCTCACACATGAGTTGGCTGCCACCATTTTGGAGAAGATGTCAAGAGGTGTTAGGTTTAAAAGCACATCCAGGGCTGCAGTTGGTGTTGAGCGAAGTGCTCCTGTGATGCACATACCTGCTGACCGCTGGACCTTGATGAACTTATTTAGATTTACCATCTTGTCCAGTGCGGTCCACCATACGACAACTCCATAAGTGAGTATCGGTCTAATTACCGAAGTGTATAGCCAGTGGGTTATTTTTGGGGAGAAGCCCCATTTTGATCCTATGGCCTTTTTACAAGTAAAAAGCGCTACAGTAGCCTTTTTTACTCTTTCATCAATATTTGCCTTCCAATTTAGTTTTTTGTCTAAAATGAGGCCTAAATATTTAGCTTGGTCGGAAAACCTTAATGGTATTCCTTTAATCTTGGGTGGGCTGAGCTGAGGAATTTTGTACCTTCTTGAAAAGAGTACTAGTTCTGTTTTATGTGGATTGACGTCCAGGCCACATTGCTTAGCCCATTTTGTTAGCCTATTCAAGGCATTTTGTAGGAGTTCCGCGAGAACTTGGGAGTGTTTTCCAGATACAGATATTGCAACGTCGTCAGCATAGGCAATCACCCTGAAACCCTCTGCTTCTAATGATGTTAGAAGGTCGTTTACTACCATGTTCCATAAGAGAGGCGAAAGGACCCCTCCTTGGGGGGTACCTTGATGCACCGATCTGGTGGTAGTAAAGCTTCTCATGCTTGAAGTTATTGTCCTGCTTTTGAGCATGAGACTAATAAAATCTATGAGTGGTTTCTTTAATTGCAGCTTTTCCATTGCTGTCGTGATCGCCTGGTAACTGACGTTGTTGAAAGCTCCTTCAATATCTAGGAAAGCTACTAGGTTATATTCTTTGTATTCGAGGGAGTATTCAATACTGCGAACCAGCGAATGAAGTGCTGTTTCTACTGATTTTCCCTTAGAGTAAGCATGTTGAGCTGTGGAAATGAGACATGGTTTTAGGTTATGTCTGATGTAAATTTCAATCAATCTTTCCAAGGTTTTAAGAAGGAAGGATGATAGGCTGATTGGTCGTAGATCTTTAGGGTTAACGTGGGAGGGTTTCCCTGCTTTAGGAATAAAGACTACTTTTGCCATTCTCCAGGCTTTGGGAATATATCTCAGCCTTAAACAGCTTGTCAGAATGATTTCCAATGATGGAATGATCATGTCTGAGCATTTTTGTAGTTCGGCCGGGATGATTCCGTCTGGTCCTGGAGATTTATATGGATCAAAGCTATCTATGGCCCATTGCAGTTTTTCCCGCGTTATTAGATCAACTAAATCGCTTGTAGAAGCTTGAGACTCTGATGTTAAGTCGTTAAGTAAGTTAGAGCTACCTGGAAAGTGGGTGTCTAATAGCAGATTAAGAGATTCTTCATCTGTGGTAGTCCATGTGCCTGCATCTGTCTTTAAAGCACTGGGTATTGTTGGACTTTTTGAGAGAATTTTTCTGAGTCTTGAGGCTTCTGAAGTATTTTCTATTTTGCCACAGAAGTTTCTCCAAGAAGACCTCTTACTCTTCCTTAATTCTTTTTTATATTGCTTTAGAGCTTGTTTGTATAAGTCCCAGTCAGAAGGAGATCTAGTGTATTTAGATCTATTGAAGAGTTTGCGACAACTCTTTCTGAATGGTTCTAGTTCTTTACGCCACCAATGAGGTTTCTTTTTTCCCTTTGAAATGGTTACAGGGCATGAAATTCTCATTGATTCATTGAAGGCTTCAGTGAGATGATTCACAGAAAGATCTAGTTCATCTTTACTGGAGGAGCTTTTAAGAAGGTTGTAATCAAGTAATTGTGTTAGTACCTCCCTATATCGTTCCCAGTTTGTATTCCGGTGATTGCGAAAACCCGTAGATATGTTTGCCACATCTCTGAGCTCAAACTGAATGTACTTGTGGTCAGAGAAGGAATTTTCTTTTGAGACATGCCAGTTTGAAATCAGATTGTAGATCGAGTCAGAGGTAAGTGTAATATCAAGTACCTCTTTCCTATTCTTGGTTACAAAAGTGGGTTCATTACCAATATTACTTATGAGTAGGTTAGTGCTTAGTAAGTAATCAAATAAGGACTCACCTCTCTCATTTATGTCAGAGCTACCCCATACCGTGTGATGAGCGTTAGCGTCCGATCCAATTAGGAGACCAACTTTTTTCGACTGCGCGACCGCAATTGCCTTCCTCAAGGTGTCACCTGGAATTGGGCTGTCGTGGCCAAGATAGGAGGATATGAGCCAGTAGGTGGCTTTATCCGTTGTTAAGACAGCGGTGGTTGTGTCCTTGTCGCTGTAATTGGGGAGTAAAAATACATTTAAGTCATTTTTTACTAACATACATGACCTTGGTTCACCTTTCTCCGATGCATACAGTAGCTTGTAACCAGGAGTCCTGAGGCCTCTGATGATGGAATTTGAGACCCACGGCTCCTGTATCAAGACGATGTCATCCTTGTTTGTGTGCAGTCGGAGTGTTAGGTTGTTTGTGGCCATGATGGCGTGATGGAGATTAATCTGTACTAATCGCAGCATTGCTACTATTAGTCAGATTAACCTCCACCACTGTTTTATCGGCGTTTTCATCGTCTGAGGAGGAGTGAAGTAGGTCTTCCTCACTCAGAGTGATGCCTAAGGTGGCGTCTTCAGTCTCCATGTCGGAGTTACTGTCGACTGTAGGTTTAGCCTCCACGTCGGATGGCTTGTTTGGGGCTGTGGAGGTCGATGGTTCCACTTGTGGTGTTGCATCGACCTCCATTATTGGTGGTAATGAAGCGTTTCCTTCCGCTGAAGGGGCTTCTGTCGGGGGCGTGTTAAGCAAATCTTCGTCTTTTTTGTATATACGGATCACGATTTCATCGAAACCATACCTAATCACGCCTTTGGTCGCGGCCAGTGGATCCAGTGATTCCCTATTGATCAACACGAGAGCTGATCTATAGTGACCCACTGTCTCCTTCTCAACCTTTGGGACTTTCCAGTCGTGCGTAGGCAGGTTTGGATTACTTGTTTTGATCAATTTCATGATCATATCTGGGCAGTTGTGTAGAGCCGGGACCATTATACGTGCTCTTGGCCGGCAAGGAATATTCTCCCTTGCAACAACCTCGAGCTTGGCACCCGGCCAGACTTCTGGCAAGCCATTGACAGCAGCCCTGTATAGATCGAAAGATCTCTGATCACCACAGGCGATGAGTTTGATACGATTTTGGTACCATCCTGCATCGGCTGTGTCTGGGAGAGGTCCCGGATTCTCCTCGATGACAGATAAAAATCTGAAACCGAGGTGAGCCCTGACGTTTGCCCATTGATCATGAGAGATGTTGCCATCCACATGACCCCTGTCAATGACCGCTGCTATGATCTTACCTTTTAGCGCGTCGCTAAAGGAAAGATCCTTATTGAAGGCTGTTGTGCTGTTTGAATGCACCTTCTGCCTTTTTGGTTCGGGCTTGTCGCCCTCGAAAGACCTATTGCGCTTTGATGTTGAGTCGCTGCAGGTCTGTTTGGTGATATTGCTAAGAAAGCCACTAGCCCACTCGAGTTTTCGCGTTTGCTCCGGGGTTCTTTCCGCCGCCGCCGGTATGACACCGACTGCGGCTAGAATCCTCTCAGCATTGCGTTGGTCTCGTTTGGCTAGTGACTTCCTAGACTTCTTGCTGGCCGACCCAGAGCTATGTCCGTGTGACACAGTTGTGGGTCCACCATCAGAATTCGTCGCTACCGATACCAATCGGGGTGTGCCCCCACCTTTTGAGACAATTCCACATGTCGCAGATTTTGTCTCTCCGGATGGGGTGTCCCTTCTTGGGGTCGCTTGCGACGTCCTAGCAGGAGCGGGGAGGGGGTGGGGTGTGGAATTGCCGCCCTTGGGACAGCCGAGCGTCACAGCTGTACCACTGACGGGTACTTCCTTCAAGTATAGGTTGCGGCTAGTAGAGGGAGAAGGACTCCCGCTACTAGTGGCAACCACAGGGTTGCCAACACGTTCACACCTCTGAGTAGACTCGACAGCCTTTTCAGTGGATGTGACCGCATTGGCAGCCATGGCGCGATTTTTGTTATTATTCTTTAATGTTTTTCTGTTTGATGTTTTGTTTGGTTTCATTTTTGTTCCCACGAGTAAGGCGTAAAGACGGTCAGCCCCGGCAGAGCCGCTTGCCGGGGTAAGGCAGAAATATGACGGACCTTGCCACAGCATCCGAAAGAGCTCGTTAATGGCTGGTTTATCCCCCAGCCTTTCATTCTTCGGCACGGTTTTCGTACAAGTACGCTCACACCACCACTGAAATTAGGAACCTCTAAACTATGATTGAATTGGGTTTCCGAACGTTGCACTATTGAGGAGCTACAACAATTCGGCTATCCAACTCAACCTTAGCTAATCACCATCCTGCCAAAAACGCACAAGACTTCTGTGGTGATCATTGCCCGCCTGGCACCCACTTGGAGGGTTTGAATGAGGATTTTGCCAAGCGAGACACAAAGTAAGAAATGAAAGACAGTGGTACATACATAAACATAAGTAAAACATTTGAATTTTATCAAAAGCTTTTTGTTTTAAGAGAAACGATATTTAAAGGTCAACTGAAACGAAGTAAAACTTAAATCTAATATCACAGTCCAAGAAAGTTAAAAATTTATTAACATTGAATTAAAGTAAATTGCATATAAATTGGGAAAATTTTAAGAAGTTCACTAAAGATAAGAATCACGTATGACCACAGAGAGCGTAGGTTTTCATTGAGTAAATACATAATATGTGTTAGTTTTAAGAAACGATTCGACGCAAAATAAAAGTTAAAGTTTTAAATAAAATGCATTTTCCGTTTTCGAATATCATCCTTTCTTATGAATGAGTAAATCATTCGCAATGATCTGTTAATTATTTTTGTGCTGAAGGGGGCGTATGATGAGGAAGTTTTTTCGAAGAGTAATGGGTGAATCTTGCTAGTTCTCTCCGACTTTAAAATAGGGGCTGATGTCATATGACAATTGCGGGACGTTAGCCAAGGATGGTCAGAGTTCATCGAACTTGACTGAGGGTGGGTTACGCAAAGGAAACTTATGACACCTCAAGTTTCCAAACACATTATTCAGAATGTTTAAATAAGTGTATCAGGTTTTCATTAGTGTCGAATTGAAGATTGTGTCTTTAATAAAAACATTAGGCATGAGAAAATTAACGGGTCCGGTAACAGTGTAAGATCCCACGCCTCCGTCGAGCTAGTGTCGCGCGATCGCAAGCATGCCTGCCGCACTTCCTTACCCGGACAACCTATTCTACGTCCTTTTGAACCTTAAGGGGTTCCTGTTCCTTTTTTTGTTTATCGGGAGGTATATCAGTGCGCATATCGTAGAATAGGACCAACAATACCGTTACACAGGTGGCGCCCAACGTGGGGCAACGAAACATAAAGATTTAAAAATAATTTTGTGTAAAATCAAAAATTCATGTATTTAGATGTTTTGTCAAACCAGGAATTTGTTTAAATTTTTCTTTCATTTGAATTAAAAATACCTTGACCTAACTGTGGAGTTTTATTCTGAGTGGGATGCAACTAGTTTTTCTTAAGTTTAAACACATTTTCGATTTGAATGTTAGCGACCGGAATTATCGGTCTCAAAAGCCACTATTCGTCAGTTGCGCTGCATTCAACATCGATTGTTGAATAAATCAAATTTTGATATATCCTGAAGGAGTTCTTGAGACGACTTGAAATATTGGTATGAGCTACCACTTTTTACAATGCGCCTCGGATCTGTTTCAGCGGTTTTTTTTTTGTTTGACTTGAAATGTCTTTCCATCAGCGTTGTTGCCTTACAAATTCGATACATACATTTTTTCGAACTTCATTAATTTGAGAACCATAAACATTATATTTAAACTTTTAAACAGAAATAACTTTCGTCTTCAAATGAAAAGTGATTAACTTTTAAGTGAAACTGCGCTTTTGTATTTTGTTTAATTGATATGTATAAATCGGATACATACACTTTTAAACCTTTTTACTCATTCTGAAAAAGCCTTCGAATTAATTACTCATTTTTACAAACCTGAGCAACCTATGAATTAAATACAACAATAAGAAAATATATTACCATTTGATTATCTCTAATTTGTAAAAAAAAAAAAAAAAAAAAAAAAAAAAAAATACATGAAAAAAATTACATTTAACGGATCTATCGAGAAATTATAAAGTTTTCCAAAAGAAGTAAAATTATCTATTGAAACCAAAAGCATACCATTACATTATAGCCATACAAACATAATTCTTCGAGTTTTTCTGTGAGTCCACCCATTCGGCTTAAAAGTTATTTCAAATATGGCTCCGAGAAAGACTAATAACGGGCAAAGCAATAAAGGTGCGAGTAACTCAGATAGGGTTCAAATTGAACAACAAAATTTAATCCCGTCTCAGAATGACGATGTTGCATCTGGGTCGAATGCGGGTGGGAATGACGATAATCGTCGAGATTTCAATATCGAAAACTTCACTCAGCATATCCAAACAATAGTTAACGCAGCGATTGGCCTAAATCGAGCTGAAGATCTGCGCAGGAGACAAGTAGAGTTTGAAAGAGAAAAAGAGGAGATCCGACAGATGTTGGATGCGACTGTTCGCAAACATTTAAGTACGCAAACTCCTACACGGGATGAAGGCGAAGATTATGATGTCGTAAGACAACCAAATCCTCCAGAGGTAAGAGCTACACATCATGCCTCTGCCTCAACCCAAACCTCGCGAGCTGAGCAAGAATACAGCCAAAACGTTCAAGACTTTTTAACTCGAATAGGAAATCTTAACCTAGACTCCGATACACCCAAGTACGTACCACCCACCGCTACCACTGGTGCCACATCTACATCGGCATTGAAACGAACAGATTACCATAAATGGGGTCTGAAATTTGATCCCAAGAAAATGACTGTAGATGACTTTATATTTAGATTGAGTAGACTTAAGGAATGCTATAACACTACCTGGCAAGAAGTATTTTTAAACTTCCACCAATTTGTTACGGGTGAAGCAGAAACTTGGTACTGGTTGTATCTAAATTCGCACCCTAACACAGACTGGTCTATTTTTCGAGTCGCATTATTCGAACAGTTTAGAAGTTTGGAAACTGATTCCGAATTGTCTCGGATTATGTTTGACCGACGTCAAGGTGCGAACGAGAACTTTGACGATTTCCTTAATGACATTCAAAAGTTAAATACTCGTCTCTATAGGCCAAAGACTTCCCGAGAGCTTATTGATTTATTAAAACAAAACGTTAAGAGACGTATAGGAGAGCTTCTCATAACCTTTTATACTAATAGCTTGCCGGAAATGATTCATGTATGCAGAACCATTGAAAGATACATAAACAAGCAAGATGCTGCCCGGTTGAAAGCAAACCCACCCATGAATTTTCGCAAACAAGTTTCCGAGTTAGACTTGGATTCAGAGACTCTTACTTATGCTGGAATTGTAGGCAAAGGGGTCACTCGTATAGGGAATGTCCAAGCACACAGGCAACATTGTTCTGCAACAAGTGTGGCTTACAAAACACAACATCTCCAAATTGTCCGAGATGTACGGGAAACCGGAAGCGGGGCAATCAAGCAGCCGGGGAGGTTTGCCCTCAATCGAAGAACCCGGAAAACTAGATCATGAGAACCAATACTCGGATACCAATTTATACCACGAAAACAACTTACCTGACGTGCCTAAAAAAAATACACCTGCAATGCAAATGAAAAGTGAAGACGGAGATTCTCTAAGTAAGCCCCAACAGATAACCATCTTAAAAAGAGCACCAGAAAACTCAAATGAATGTATACCCATAGAAAAGCCAAAATCTCTGCATGAAAGGCTTCAAAACTATTACGAGGTTAGAGATCGTATATTCAATACAAAACCATCGAAAAGAATTTTGAAACTTCGCGAGCGATTTAAGAAAAAAACTAGTGTTTTTAGAGCAATCTCTGCAACGTGTCTTTGTGGCAGTGATGATCCGCGACTATATGCAAATGTCTCCATTTTTGGCAGAAACATGCTAGGTTTGCTGGACAGTGGTGCCACTATAAGCTGTCTCGGAGCTGGTTGCTTAGAGTTGTTAAAGGATGTAGGGATTTCTTTCAAACCATTCAGTTCCAATGTTCGGATGGCCAATGGTCAACGGCAAGCCATTGTTGGTGAAATATCCACTGACGTTTTTTATAAAAATAAATCGAAAATTTTAACTTTGTATCTTGTGCCATCTTTAGAGCAACGGGTATACTTGGGAATTGATTTTTGGAAGTTGTTTGAGATCGCTCCCAAGCTGCTTTCAGAGATTACCTCAAATACACCTGAAAAGAAATGTGACCCAAATGCGCACGAGTTATCGGAAGATCAAACTAATGTCTTAGAAAATGTGATCCAAATGTTTCCGTCCTTTGCTAAATGTGGCCTTGGACGAACACATCTCGAGGAGCACTACATAGATACAGGCAATGCTGAGCCCATAAAGCAAAGACACTATCCCGTGTCTCCAGCGGTTGAAAAACTTATGCATGATGAGTTGGATAAGATGCTGGAGATGGGCATTATTGAGGAGAGCAATAGCTCTTGGAGCTCGCCGATTGTCTTGGTACAAAAACCCGGGAAAAATCGTTTGTGCCTTGATTTTTGGAAAGTCAATAAATGCTCAAAAACAGACGCTTATCCACTTCATCATATGGAAGCACTGCTGAGTCGAGCTTCAGATACTCACTTTATTTCCAGTATAGATCTGAAGCACGCCTTCTGGCAGATTCCGCTGGAGAAGTCATCACGGGAAAAGACTGCGTTTTCTGTGCCTGGCAAACCCCTGTACCAATTCGTGGTTATGCCCTTTGGTCTTCACGGTGCAGCCCAAAGGTTGTGTCGACTTATGGACAAAGTGGTCCCACACGAGTTGAGACAAAAAGTGTTTGTGTATTTAGATGACCTTCTGGTAATTTCGAGTTCATTTGAAGAACATATGAACCTGTTAAGGGAATTAGCTGAATGTCTTAGAAAAGCTGGACTTACAATAAACTTAGATAAGTCAAAATTTTGTTTTAAGTACCTCAAATATCTCGGGTACATAGTAGGAGGGGGCTGTCTTAGAACAGATCCCGATAAAGTTGCAGCTATCCAAGAATTCCCGGTACCAAAAACGGCTCGACAAGTTCGTCGATTCTTAGGTTTATCCGGTTGGTACAGGAGATTTATTAAGAATTTTTCTGCCATCGCCGCACCGATTTCGGATACACTCAAGAAAGGAAAAACCTTTATCTTTGGACCTGAAGCCTTAGAAGCTTTTGAAGAGCTCAAACGCGCACTTACATCGGATCCGGTTTTAATAAACCCCGAATTCTCAAAACCCTTTATCATTTTATGCGACGCTTCGACTTTCGGTATAGGTTGCGTTTTATGCCAAGTAGATGAAGATGGGGTGGAAAGGCTGATCTACTACTATTCGCATAAACTCAACGCGGCGCAACGCAATTATAGCGTCCGTCTTAGGCGTTGAAAAGTTTAGGTCGTACGTTGAGATGCAAGAATTCAAAATAGTGACTGACCATGCGAGTCTGAAATGGCTCATGAGTCAGAAGGATCTAAGTGGGCGTCTTGCTAGATGGAGTCTCAAACTCCAACGTTTTTCATTCGAGATAGAACACCGAAAGGGTTCACAGCATGTGGTGCCTGATGCACTCTCTCGAGTACATTGTACGGATGAGATTGGTTTTGGTAACATAAGTGAGGTCAACTCGTTCGATGTCCTTCATATTGATCTTTCAGATCCATCATTTAAATCAGATGAATATGTAAGATTAATGGAAACGGTGGAGAAGAACAAAAGTCAACTACCTGATCTTCAAGTGACAGAAGGTTTTGTTTATAAGAAGGTCAAATTCAGTACAGGTAATCCAATTGAGGATGACCAAACTTGGAAATTATGGATACCTTCGGCAATGACGTCTCACTTGGTTCGTTTGGCACATGATCCACCAAAGGCTTCGCATGGGGGAGTCGCGAAAACGCTGTATCGCCTACGTGAACGTTTTTACTGGCCTAATATGGCGGCACAAGTCAAAACATTCATCGCGGACTGTATTGTGTGTAAGTCATCCAAGGCACCTAACTCAACCCTAAGACCGCCAATGGGCCAATCGTTTGTAGTAGAGAGACCTTTTCAGCACGTTTTCATCGACTTTTTAGGCCCATACCCTAGATCGAAACAAGGTAACGCATACCTGATTATATGCTTAGACCAACTTACTAAATTTGTGGTGCTCCAACCCTTACGTAAGGCTACGAGTGAGTCAGCCATTAAGTTTCTCGAAGAGAATGTTTTTACAATTTTCGGTGTACCCGAATCGTTGCTCTCCGACAACGGAAAACAATTCATTAGCAAAGAGTTTTCGAAACTATTAACGACTTATGGGGTAAGGCAAGTCAGAACGGCTTCGTATTCACCACAGGCGAATGCCAGCGAAAGGGTCAATCGCTCTATCCTTACCGCTATACGTTCGTACATCGCCCAAGAACCGAACCAATCTAACTGGGATAAACATATTCCATCGATAGCTAGTGCATTGCGTACAACCTCCCACTCAGCCATAGGGATGTCCCCACATGAAGCGCTCTTTGGACAAGCGAAAGTGGAACATGGACACGATTATCTTCTACTAAAGAAGTTAAAAGGGCTGAATAATTCCGAAATCGAAGTTATACCAAAAAGTTGTAAAATGAACTTAATTCACAAGCACTTACAGGAGTCCCTCGCGAAGAGCCATCAAACCTACGAAAATACATATAATTTGCGAAGTAAACGAAAAAGATTTGTCGTTGGACAAAAGGTGTTCAAGAGAAATTTCATTCTGAGTGATAAAGCAAAGAGGAGAAATGCTAAATTATGTCCAAAATTCACCCCAGCGTTAATTAAGAGTATTCCAAGCGACAATCTTTATGAACTCACTGATTTAAACGACAATGTACTTGGTGTATTCCATGCAAAAGACATACGAACATAAGCTCCAAAAATTGTTGAATAGTACAAAAAAAAAAAGGGAAAAAAAATAAATTACTTATGATCTATTTTCATTTCAATTTTATTAAATAGAATTTAAGAAAATTGAAAAGTTTTGTAGGGACTCCATAAATTAAATAAAAGAGGAGACAAAAAAAAAAAAGAAGAAAAAGCCTGGTTCAATAATAGCCACACGGAATTCCACACAACAAATAAAATAATAAGCGTGACACCCTGTCCCTGCCCAAAACCTTCGAATAAGAATACACCTGTTTTCTTTCGTTAAGTTCGAAAAAGGAAATAGATAGCATTGCCGATGAGAATCGAGAAGTTCGATCGACAAGTCTTTTCCTTTTTGGTACCGGCCGAGCGTAGAAGCCTAGAGTAGCTTAATTAGTATTGAACTTACAAAAGTTCGACTCCATATAATTTTTACAATTGAAGGTAAATTCAGAGCTTAAATCTTGGATTAAAAATTACATAAAGCAAACAAAAATAAAACCTTAAAATAAAACCCATGTAGGATTTCGTGAAATAAAAGGGATTTGTCTTCAAAAGCCAGCACGCAGTAGTGATAGAACCATACCTGTCCACTGTGACACGCGACCACCAAAATTAACAAAATCATCTCGATTTATCGTCCATCCAAACCAGTGTGCTAGTGCTTACGTGTCTGTTAGGAGTCAGGTCTCCACGGGTAAATGCTTTGGTGTACTGGAAGAGGCTACGGCACGCTTGCGATTGCACGGCTCAGCTCGTCGCGTGGGGTGGTTCTTGCCACCTCCCAGTACACCTCCTGCTCGACTAAACATTATTTTTATTCGTGCCTAAGGTAAAAAGGTGTAGAATGACACAAACCTGTGAACTTTGACGATATCTAAGAGAAACTAGTGATCGGTGCTTCGAAATTAAGTTTAAGAAAAATCAAAAAAAAAAATATTGTTTATATTTGTTAGGTATTTATATTAGCAAACGCTAGGTGTGTGAAGGTTGGCAAAGTTTTCCTATCCATCTGCAAATTGGTAGTCGTTAGTTAAGTCCTTAAGTACTTATGTCTTGTGACTGGTGCGTTTGAAATTCAGTGGTTGCTTCAGTTCATCTCTCCCCCACAACCACTACATAGTTCCTGGCATATAGCCTAGTCAATGGCTGGCTGTGAGTTTAAAATGAACTTCCACATGAACAAGGTTTTCGAACTTCGAATCTCTACCTCACAAAGAATCTGGCTGTACCTAATTCTATGGACAGCTGAGATTCGAAATGGTACGACCTTGTTCAAACTTTTGATGTTGTCCCAGATTTCTAACTTCCTCACAAAAATCTCTGACTCAAGGCCTGTAGATTTGGACAGAAATTTTCCATCTGTGACAACATCAAAAGTTACCAGTTCCAGGCTTGTGTAATCGTAAAAAAAAATTATTAAAACCGTTAGGTCTCGTTGGGCGCCATTGTTAGGAGTCAGGTCTCCACGGGGGAATGCTTTGGTGTACTGGAAGAGGCTACGGCACGCTTGCGATTGCACGGCTCAGCTCGTCGCGTGGGGTGGTTCTTGCCACCTCCCAGTACACCTCCTGCTCGACTAAACATAATTTTTACTCGTGCCTAAGGTACATTAAAGATGAAAATGACACAAACCTGAGAACTTTGACGATATCTAAGAGGAATTCAAAATCGGTGTTTCGAAATTAAGTTTAAAAATAAATCCAAAAAAAATAATACCTATGACTAACCTAATAAAATAATAAAAAAAAATAAAATAAAACCCTTCACCAAAAATAATAATAATAATAAAAATTAATAAAAAGGAAATTATAAAAAAAAATTAAGTAAAAGGAAATAAAAGAAAACTAAACCCCTTACCAAAACTAAAAAAAAAAATAACTAATAAAGTAAACTTATTCTTCCTAAAGCACCTCTTTCTTACCCCCCCCCTAAATATCGCCACACTAAATCCCAAACGTTCGTCTGATGTTATTGACGAAAGTCTGGCCAACGCGCCCAAGTATCATGAAGATACTTCCTTCGCTATTTCCATGGCCGAAAGTAGCGGAAATAGCCCCTAAAATGACTCAACCAGTCACGCGTTAGTCCGTTGAGGCAGTCAGTTTGTCATGTCCTAAAAATCCAAATCACTTCTGGACGGCTTTACCAAGCCTCCACACACCACTAGCTTTTAAATTAGAAAACCATTTTGTAAACTTCAAGCCAATTCAAATTACAATTTTATTAAGTAATTCCATTAAACACAAAAAAAAATTCAATCGAGTTCTCCCACTCTTATAATCTTACAAAACAAATTAAAAATAATTAAAAATAATAAAAGAAAATTAAAAAAAAATGATATAAAAAAAAACTAAAAAGGTTTAAATCTAAATTCATAAAAAAAATTGATCTTAGAGGCTTTTTAATTGGTCTTTTATCCACAATAAACAAAAAGTTATCACTCACCGTTTCCTGGTCCCTCGTCGTTCTGCCGGCAGCACGTAGAGAACCTTCGGTAGTACATTCACCACCACTGAATCTATTATTTTTAAAAATTATTCTAACAGCCTATAAAATCACTTTTCTCACTTGTCTAATTTCAAACCAAATTCAAATTTAAAAAAAAATTAATTAGTTTAAAAAAATATTAGAGAACTTGATTTCACAGATTTGATATTTTTTTTTTTTTTTTTGCTCTACTTTAGTTAAATTATTAAAAATAGTATATATATGTATATCAAAACAAATTTTAAAAGTTCTTTTATTTTCCGATACTTCTTCACTTCTTCACTTTTTTTTTTTCTTAACTTTTCCTCTGGACACCCTTTCTATTCTTCTTGTATCAATCCGTTTCTGTCTTCGAAGGATATCTATATATATCTATAGGTATATAGATATATAGTACCCTCTTAGACTATGTATGTTGATTTGCCTTGGAAGTTGTTTCCTTTGTACTGGACAAAGGAATACTTCCTCTGTACAGAATGTCCTTCTTCAAAGTTAAAATTTAAAAATCCGAAGGAGGTAACAAAAAAAACTTTGCAGAGGCTCAGGCTTCTGCTAATTCTCCTGATCTTTGGATTCTGACCTGAACCTAACAAAAGAAAAAGTAAATCACTCATCAGACCAAAACTTTAAAAACTTCCATTTTATGGTCACATACCTCTGCTGTTAAATTTATAAATGTGTATATATGTCACCACCAAACTTTCTTCAATTTATCTAGATTTTACGTCTAACCCAGTGGAGCTAACACAATCTATATATATAGAAATATACATTTATGAAGCCTTTTTCACAATCTAATTAAATTTTACCTTGTGTCTTTGATTCTTCCAATTCAATTATTTTATTTTAAAAAAACTTCTTATTTCACTATCTCTCTTTCAAAAAAAATCTATAGATTTTAAATTTTAAAAAAAACTGTTGATCACTGGCCGTTAACACTTCTATTTTCCAAGTCCGCAAACGTAAGAATGACTATAAAATCCCTTAGGCTAGTTCCTAGCCATTTTCCTATTAACTAAGTAAATAGTTACCACTACCTCTGAGTGAGATAACTATTTGTCCACCCACAACTATTTTCCATCCCTATCACAGATAATATAACCCCCCTTATCCAAGTCCAAGAAATCGTACCCACTGTTTAGACAAACATAAATCATAATAAATAAAGAATACAAAAGAATAAATGTAATGCAAAAGAATAAATGTAATGCGGAACTTGCAAGCAACTACATTTGCAAGTTCCGCAAAATAAGCAAATAAGAAGCGAACAGGTGTGTAATTCAAGGGTTATCTTGAATTACTTAGATTTAAGATTATATAAATACTATGATTAATGAGAAATAAAGTTACTTAGAAAACTACAGTCCACGAGTTCTTATATGAGCTATGCATTGGTCCTTCGAGCCAAGAAGTAACCAGACGCTTCTTTGAACAGAATCTTCGTAACCAGAAGACATCAGAATCTTCGTATCCAGAAGACATCAGAATCTTCGTAACCAGAAGACATCAGAATCTTCGTAACCAGAAGACATCAGAATCTTCGTAACCAGAAGACATCAGAATCTTCGTAACCAGAAGACATCAGAATCTTCGTATCCAGAAGACATCAGAATCTTCGTATCCAGAAGACATCAGAATCTTCGTAACCAGAAGACATCAGAATCTTCGTAACCAGAAGACATCAGAATCTTCGTAACCAGAAGACATCAGAATCTTCGTATCCAGAAGACATCAGAATCTTCGTAACCAGAAGACATCAGAATCTTCGTATCCAGAAGACATCAGAATCTTCGTATCCAGAAGACATCAGAATCTTCGTATCCAGAAGACACCAGAATTTTCGTAAAGAAGACACCAGAATCTTCGTTTCCAGAAGACACCAGAATCTTCGTACCCAGAAGACACCAGAATCTTCGTACCCAGAAGACACCAGTATATTCGTAACCAGAAGACATCAGAATCTTCGTAAAAAACACCCCAAACTTGAACTATGGATACACTGATGAATCAACAAGAGGAAATTGGCAACAATTTAGCAAAATTGCTAGAGTCAATAAGAAAGGAACCGATAGCAAGACGAACAACAGAGTACGTTAAAAAAAGAGAATCAGAGGTCAACCACCTATGGCAGCAATTCACACATAATCATGACGAAATTTTAAAATTAAATACACCTAATCATGAATACTTTACAAAAAAATATTATGAACAGGTGCAACGCGTCATGGAAACAATTAACGATAAGTTAATTGCATATGCAGTTGCATTGGGGAAATCCAGCAACGATGACAAAAAAGTTGAAACTGTAAACAATGAACTTGACCACAAAAAAAATGAAGAAATCCGAACCCAAAACACAGAAAAAATAAATCTGGGCCATAACGACACACAGTCAAGTAATATGAAACGAGCACAAATACGAATGGGGTCGTTCGAAAGGCAAATATCAGAAACATTCCTCCACACAGATATGAGTAATTCGGCAATCGAATTCCAGACCACGAATCTTATGGAGGAATGGAAAAAAATAGACTCAATATATGAGGAAATATTGCTTTTCGAGGTATTTAATGACGAAACCGATAAAGCTAATTTTTTGACCCAAATTGAAGGGTTGAAAAAGAGGTATTCGGAAGTAATGGTGTCACTCAGAGAGAAGAAAAAACCAGAATCTGCTTCCACCTCACACCATGAGGTTAAACTCCCAAGAGTTCAGATACCAATGTTTGATGGCAGATCAAACACATGGATTGAATTCCATGATATTTTTAATCAAGTGATACACTGCAACAACAGATTATCAGATGTTGAAAAAATGCAGTATCTCAAGAATAATCTTAAAGGTGAGGCCTCCAAACTATTAAGACATTTAGAGGTTAGTAACAACAACTATAAGGTGTCATGGGATTTATTAAACGAGAGATATGCCAACAAACGAAGATTAGTAAATTCATATCTCCATACCTTATTAAATCAACCAAAGGTTGATTCAGAATCCAGTACCCAACTAAAAAAGTTGCATGATACAACAAAAGAGTGCTTATACGGTATGTCAAATCTTGGATTTGACACCTCTTCCTGGGAACCAATAATAATATATCATATAACACAAAGATTAGATATTGAATCTCTACGGCTGTATGAGCAGTCGTTACCAAACACGAAGGATGTTCCATCTTTACAACAAGTATATGACTTTCTAACGAATCGTTTCGAATCGTTAGAATCACTGGGTGACAAGAAACGAGAACATAAAAACCATCCAAGGCAAATTGTTCGAAACTTCGTAACAAAAGTTGAAACCCGATGTCGCTATTGTAGAAAAACTGCACATAGCATTTATAAATGCAATGAATTTCTTGCATTACACCCAAACCAGAAATTAGAAGCCGTCAAACGCCAAAACCTATGCCGCAATTGTCTTAGCCATACGATGAATGAAAGCTGTCAGAGTCGCAGAACCTGCAGCATATGCAAAGGCCATCATCACACTTTATTACACAATGATGCCCTTTCTAAGAATCCAAGAAATACAACCATCCAAACAGCATTGGCAGAATATAATAAAGAAATTCTTTTAGCCACTGCAATGATAAAGGTAACCACATACAATGGTAAATTTGAAATATTGCGTGCACTCATTGACACTGGAGCACAGGCATCATTTATAACTGAGGAGGCAGCCCAGATGTTATCGGTCCCGAAATCTAAGGCTTACGTTAAAGTATCCGGTCTTGGAGCATCATCAGCAGGAACATCACTTGGAAAGGTTCATATCCAAGTCCAACCTCGATTTTCATCAACATTCAAAATCAATATTGATGCGTATGTTCTCCCTAAGTTAACAAATAAACTTCCCAATTCTTACTTCAAGTTCTCAATGTGGAAAAATTACTTGCTGGCTGATCAAACCTTCAACCAGCCTGGACCAATTGACGTCATCATAGGTGCCGATGTATATCCCTCGATAATTTGCGATGGAATCAAAAAATCAGAAAACGGTACATTGGCACAAAATACAGAACTAGGCTGGATCATATCAGGGAAGATACCAGTATCAAAGGATCCCATACAAATCATAACAATGATATCTACAACTGAACTCTTTGATCTAAGCAACCAACTTAAACGCTTCTGGGAAATAGAAGAAACTCCATACCAAGAAGAAACAACGAATGAAAATGATGACTGCGAAAAACAATTCAAAGAAAACCATAGACGAAATCACGATGGAACATACACAGTAAGAATTCCATTCAAACCAAATAAACAAACTTTAGGTGATTCGAAAAAGAGAGCAATGGCTAGACTTTTACAAATGGAAAAAAAGTTTAAAAAGAATAATAAAGTTGGGGAAGAATACAGAAAATTTATGAGAGAGTATTTAACCCTTGGACATATGAAACCGATTGAGCAGATTACAAATCCTGATGATGAAGTGTATTATATGCCACATCAAGCAGTAATAAAAGCAGACAGCACTACTACAAAGCTCCGTGTAGTCTTTGATGCCTCATCCAAAACAGACAATGGAGAAAGTCTGAATGACAACATGCTAGTTGGACCTAGGTTACAGGCTGATTTAGCAACCATACTTCTACGTTGGCGGAAGTATAAATACGTCTTTACAGCAGACATAGAAAAGATGTATCGACAAATAAAAATTGATGAGAGAGACATGAATTATCAGAGGATATTATGGAGATTCTCACCCGATGAAACGATTAAAGAATATGCACTAACAACAGTTACATATGGGACGTCGTCAGCCCCATACCTTGCCATTAAAACAATACGTCAATTGGCAGATGATGAAGCGATAAGATTTCCAAAGGCATCTAAGATTGTTCACGAAGACTTCTATATGGACGATGTTATGACGGGAGCACACACTATTGACGAAGCTAGAGCAATTCAGAAAGAACTAGTTGAATTAATGCAAGCAGGTGGATTTAACCTCAGAAAATGGACGAGTAATAACCAGGAACTTTTGAGATGCATCCCATTAGAGCAAAGAGAGCTAGGAATAATTGAGCTAGTAGAAAATGAAGAAAAGACCACTATAAAAACCCTTGGTATTAATTGGAATCCAGCAACAGACACATTCCATTTCAAGGTTAGCATTAAAAATGATTCCACTAAATTAACAAAAAGAATTATTTTATCAAAAGCAGCTCAAATATTTGACCCTCTGGGTTGGATAACTCCAGTCACCCTACGGGCAAAGTTAATTATTCAAAAACTATGGAAGTCCAAAGTATCCTGGGATGACGAAGTCCCTGAAACAATTGCAACAGAATGGATCAAATACCAAAGTGAAGCTTCCGCTCTAGAACAAATCAAAATACCAAGATACATAAATTACTCAATCCAAGTTACCTCCATAGAATTACATGGGTTTTGTGATGCGTCAGAACAAGCATATGGTGCCGTAGTATATTCAAAAATAACAACACGAAGTGGTGATACAAATATCTGTCTTCTTACTGGAAAATCGAAAGTAGCACCCATCAAATCAAAACTTACGATACCTCGTCTAGAGCTGTGTGGAGCGGAGCTCCTTAGTAAGTTGATGGTTCACGTGAGTAAAACTCTTGAAATAGAAAATTTAGACATCTTTTACTGGACCGATTCAATGATAACATTAGGCAGAATACAAGGGTCAAATAGTAAACTCGATGCATTTGAAAGAAATCGAATTCAAAAAATCCAGAGAATAACTAATCAAAGTAACTGGAACTATGTCAAAACAGGAGATAACCCAGCAGATTGTGCATCACGAAGTATAAATGCCTCAGAGTTAATCAATCACAAACTTTGGTGGTATGGACCTTCATGGTTAACATTAGATAAAAACTTATGGCAACTCAAGAAATTAGAGAAGCCAGCAGAAGAAAAGGAAGACCCGGTAAACCTGTTATTGGCAAATGTCTCTTCTTACCAAGAGAATGCAATAATAACACAATTTTCATCAATCAACCAATGTCTACGAGTACTGTCACACTGCAGAAGATTTATAAAGAGCTGTAGGTCTAAAGAATTACAGACATTTAAAAAATATATTACAGTCAAAGAGTTGAAAGAAACACTTTACCTAGTATTGCGACAAATCCAATACACAGAATTTAAAGAAGAAATAAAAAAACTAACGAAAAACGAACCTATAGCCATGAAAAGCAAGTTACTTATGTTGAACCCTATAATTGACGATACTGGACTCCTCCGAGTTGGGGGAAGGTTGCAGAACTCAAGTCTCCCATATGAAGAACGACATCCAATTATCCTTCCTCACAACGGTCATTTCACGAAACTAATCATAGAAGATGCACATATGCAATGTCTGCATGGAGGAAACTCTCAAACACTTGCCTTTATTCGAAGAAAATATTGGATACTTAGTGCTAAAAACAGAGTAAGGCAAATACTAAACAAATGTGTAACTTGTTGCCGATACAAAGCCTCAAACACGCAACAAATCATGGGAAATCTTCCCGAATTTAGAGTTGTTCCATCCCCACCGTTTAGTCACACTGGGATCGACTATGCTGGACCCATTCAAATTAGAATATCTAAGGGCCGAGGAATGAAGACATACAAAGGTTATATAGCGGTATTTATATGCTGTACAACTAAGGCGCTCCATCTTGAAGCAGTTAGTGATCTCACAAGTCAATCTTTTATAGCTGCGTACAAAAGGTTTGCAGCAAGACGTGGAAACTGCAAACACATCTATAGCGATTGTGGTTCGAATTTCATTGGAGCTAATAAAATTCTAGAGAAAGAACTTCAAGATGCAATAAAGCAATCATCCGAATACATGGCAAAGAAGTTAGCTGAAGACGGAATTCATTGGCACTTTAATCCACCAGCAGCACCACACATGGGTGGATTATGGGAAGCAGGTGTAAAATCGGTAAAATATCACTTAAGGCGAATCCTGGGTAACACAACACTTACATTTGAAGAAATGACCACCACCCTATATCAGATCGAAGCTTGTTTGAATTCAAGACCATTGTGTCCTCTTAGTAATGATCCAACCGATTTGAATGTACTGACACCAGCACACTTTTTAATTGGTCGACCATTGGTGTGCCCACCTAGATCAGATTATGACGACACACCCCTTAGTAACCTTAGCCGTTGGAAACTAGTCAACAAAGTGACGGAAGATTTCTGGAAGATTTGGTCAAGCGAGTATCTTTCAAGGATGCAACAGAGAACTAAATGGAAATCTGAAAAGGAACCCATAAAAATAAATGACTTGGTACTATTAAAAGATGAAAATCTCCCTCCAGCAAAATGGAAACTAGCAAGAATAGTTGAGGTTCATCCTGGAAAAGATGGTCATACAAGAGTAGTAACCGTAAAAGTTGGCACAGATTCCTATTTTAAAAGACCAATAGTCAAAATTTGTAAGCTACCTACAGAAGAAGATGATGAAGACTCCACACTACATGATACTAAAGATGTTTTGCAGGCAAATTTCGCGTCAGTTAATCTACCAAACATAAAACAACCTCGAAAACGAAAAATAAGACCGGTTTCTTGGCTTCATCATAAAGAAGTACAAAAGGAGGAACAACCGGAAAAGAAAAGAAAAATAACACTAACCGAATACCAAAGTCGCAGAACTAATAACAAAACATTTGGTAAACCACTATCTATGCTGACAATCTGGATGCTTTGGATGTGTGGGCTAAAAACGGCAGAAGCAACATTCAACATAACGTATCCGACACCAGGACTATACATTGAACATTTAGGAGAGGCCCAAATAAGGCGAGGAACTCTCAAAATAGAGTTTACCTACCCACTCAATGTTACCCAAGATACAAAAACCATAAATGGAACGGTAACAAAAATGATACAGATCTGTCAACGAGCAAAAGCTAGGGCAAAGGAAATACACTGTGACGAATTTGTTGATCAACTCAAAGACAAACAAGCAATACTGCTGAGAGATATAGACGTAATTAAATCAATTCAGAGTAGACAGAAACGAGGACTATTGGGTACCATGCTACAAAATATATTTGGTGTCAATGAAGAGGTATACACTGATATCAGTACACTAAGAGAAGATCAAATTACATTATTACAAGCAAATCAACATCAAACTAACCTTATGTTGAGAACAACAGGTTTAGTTGAAGATCTAGAAAAACAAACCAAAGATAAACTGAATTCCTTAACACATAAGTTGAATCAAGCAACAGCTGAAATTAATAAAATTGAAAATAATTGGTATAAGAACGATATAAATCGAGTAGATATACATTTGCTTGCTGCTTACAATCTTGCTCAGGGAGTGCTGGAAGAACTGAGTAGACGTTATAATTCCTTACTGAAGATATCCTTGAAAAAAGCAGATTTATTTGAAAGCATTACACCAGGAGAACTAATGGTTCTTATTCAAAATGTGTCAAAGCGATTACCACAAGATATAAACATCATCCCAAAACCTGATCAAAAGATGGACGTTCAACGAAATGAGACTCACATCATTGCACATTGGTTCCTTCACCTTAGTACATCATCAAAATACAATGTTATAAGAGCCACTCCAATCCCGCGTCAGTTAACCAATGATTCATACACCATACCCGTCATTCGGAAGGCCATAATTGCATCTGATTACAACAGTCAAACATATTTCGAACTATCAGAATGGGAATTCAACCAATGCACGCCAGAAGATAAACACATGTATTTGTGTTCCCCATCAGTAATAAGTAAAATTGATACCAACCCAAATTGCATTATCGATGAAATATATCACAGACGAGATAAGAAGAGGTGTAGCTACGAAACACTATCCATACCAAATATAACATTTAAGCATGTATATCAAAGAAATACATGGCTATTCATAGCGAGCAGACCAACTTCAGCAGCAGTATTATGTAATGGTATTCACGAAGACGTCGAGTTGAACAGAATTGGGCTCATACAAATAAATGATGGGTGTACTCTTCGAACACCCCAGAACATCATCATCTCAGAAAAAACAGATACAGTACTGATCAAGGGCACATACACTCATCCTATGAACTGGAATATCTCGGAAAACCATGAAGAAGAATTTCAGCCAAAGGTATTAAACGAAGAAACCATCCTAAAAACGTCAGACCATCTAAGATCCCTCAGACAACAACATAAAGCCGTACATTATATGCCGCACAATTGGAAAACTATCAGCCACCATGCAGCTACCGGTTCAATTACATTAACGATCACCATTATATGTTTAGCGATCATATATAAAGTCCGAGGCCAAACACATCGAACACATGACCTAAATCCACCGTCAGCAGTTATAATCAACCCACCCATGATGACCCATAGACGATTTGACATACTAAGTAAAATGTGCAACGAAACCCCACTGACACAAATCGAACCTGAGGCCCCGCAAAATGTTTAGACAAACATAAATCATAATAAATAAAGAATACAAAAGAATAAATGTAATGCAAAAGAATAAATGTAATGCGGAACTTGCAAGCAACTACATTTGCAAGTTCCGCAAAATAAGCAAATAAGAAGCGAACAGGTGTGTAATTCAAGGGTTATCTTGAATTACTTAGATTTAAGATTATATAAATACTATGATTAATGAGAAATAAAGTTACTTAGAAAACTACAGTCCACGAGTTCTTATATGAGCTATGCACCCACACATATATACTACTACTACAGTCTTATATCTATCAGTCTATTTCCTCTTCTATTATTCTAATATCTATCTATTTTCTAAATTCCTAACTAATCCTATTATTTAATTTAACTAATTATTCTAATCGAGAGAGGGGGGGAGAGGTGTTTCCACTAAGGCACCTCTCCTTATCCAGACGGCAGCGGACGAATTCTCGAGATGGAATCAACGGTGGCGTCTACAGTTCCAGTAAGGCTGAACTACTTAGTGAACACCTTATAGGGCTTCTACGACTTATTCGGAGCCCAGGCCTATAAGGAGCGGTTTATCCGGCTCCCCGTCCTTGGAGTTATACTAAGGATCTGGCCCTCCAGGTTGGGGGTTGTGCCGTCAGGGTGACTTCCTGACCACGTAAAAATTTTCTAGTTGCGAAGCACCAACAAGCCTCGGATACGGACGGATTCACTGTTGACAACCCTAGCAAACGAAATAAGGACAACGAACTTCGGATCTGTACGTGGAATGTTAGGTCCCTTAACAGACGACGTGCAGCCGAACAATTAGCGGAAGCCCTAAACTGCTGCAAGGCAGATATTACCGCCATCCAAGAAGTGCGATGGGATGGACCGGGCAAACGCAAACTAAAAGACTGCGATATATACTACGGCGACTGCTACCGAGAACAAAGGCAGCGTCTATTTGGGTGTGGATTTGTTGTTGGAACTAGACTCAGGCAAAAAGTCTTGAGTTTCAACAGTGTGAGCGAGCGCATCACGACAATCCGCATCAAGGCTAAATTCGCCAACATAAGCCTAATATGCGCGCATGCCCCAACAGAGGAGAAAGATGAAGACACCAAAGACATATTCTTCGAGCTCTTGGACAAGACATATGAGCAGTGCCCTGGCTATGACATTAAAATTGTCTTAGGAGATTTTAATGCCAAGCTAGGAAGAGAAGACATCTTTGGTGGCACAATCGGAAGATACAGCCTGCACGACACCACCTCCGACAACGGATTCAGGCTGATCGATTTCGCTGCGGGGCGAGACGTTCTGGTAGCTAGTACGCAGTTCACACATCTCAATATCCACAAGGGGACATGGAAATCTCCTGATCAATCAACCGTCAACCAGATTGACCACATTGCGATCGACGCACGACACTTCTCCAGTATACAGGATATCCGAACATTCCGAGGGGCCAACATTGACTCGGACCACTACCTCGTTGTAGCCAAGGTACGGCTACGGATATCCCGGTCCAAGCCAAAACAAGGAAGTACTGTGAGAAGTTTCGACGTTAGACGGCTACAATCGCAAGAGACTGCCATGTCCTTTTCCGATCGAGTCTCTAGTAACCTCTTAAGGAGTCCTATGCTGCATGCATTAAGCATTGAAAACCAGTGGCAACATTGCCTTGCAGCCATCAGAGATGCCGCCTCTGAAGTGCTAGGTTTCACACGTCCACAACAGCGAAACCCCTGGTTTGACGACGAATGCCGGCAAGCGCACGCAGCGAAGCAAGAGGCATACACAACGGCCCTGCACAGAAGGACCAGAGCTGCTCGCGAGCTCTACGAGCAGAGGAGGAGAGAGGAACACCGGCTTCTTAGATGGAAAAAAAGAGAGCACGAGAAGCGCGCGATCGAGGAGATAGAGGGATGTTACAACAGGAATGAGGTTCGTAAATTTTACCAAAAGGTAAAAAAGAACTCCCAAGGGTACCAGCCACGAACCGAAGCCTGTAAAGACGATCAGGGGAACATCGTAGTAGAACCGCAGTCTATGTTGAGAATATGGAAAGACCACTTCTCCAAATTATATAACGGCGATGACGAACCGAATCCCGCTGTAAGGGAGGTAGAACCACTCAACTTAGGCGACGCAGATCAACAATTCCGCCTACCCGACCTAGACGAAGTGAAGATAGCTATATCTAAACTGAAGTCAAACAAAGCTGCTGGAGCTGACGGCATAGCTGCCGAACTATTTAAAGCAGCAGGCGATGACTTGGTAGGGAGCATGCACCAACTCATCTGCAAAATATGGTCGGAAGAAAGCATGCCCGATGAGTGGAATCTCAGCATAGTTTGTCCGATACATAAAAAAGGAGACCCTTTAAATTGCGCCAACTACAGAGGGATCAGTCTCCTTAACATTGCATATAAGATCCTTTCTGCCGTACTATGTGAACGTCTGAAGCCGTTCGTCAACAACCTGATAGGTCCTTATCAGTGTGGCTTCAGACCAGGAAAGTCCACTATCGACCAAATATTCACATTACGGCAGATCTTGGAAAAAACCCAGGAGCTTCAAATCGATACCCACCATCTCTTTATCGATTTTAAAGCCGCGTATGACAGCATCCATAGGGAAGAGCTCTACAGAGCAATGTCTAGTTTTGGCATCCCTGTCAAACTTATCCGTTTGTGCAGAATGACGATGGAGAATGCACGCTGCTCCATCAGGGTCGGAAAAGATCTCACCGATGCATTTGATGTCAAAAAAGGTTTTAGACAAGGCGATGCACTGTCATGCGACTTCTTCAACATCGTTCTGGAAAGAATTGTGCAAAACTCAACCGTCAACACTAGAGGCACAATCTTCCAAAGGTCCATCCAATTACTCGGATACGCAGATGATATTGACATAATTGGAAGATCAAAGCGTGATGTCAGTGGAGCGTTTTTGAGCATTGCGACGGAAGCGAAGAAGATGGGTTTAGTGGTCAATGAGGGCAAGACCAAGTATATGCTGTCATCAAAAAAGGACATTGAACAACGACGTCTTGGACAAAACGTCACCATGGACAGCTATAACTTCGAGGTAGTTAAGGACTTTGTCTACCTAGGCACCGCTATAAACACAGGCAACGACACCAGCGCTGAAATCAAACGAAGAATAACTCTTGCAAATCGCTGCTTCTTTGGACTTAGAAGGCAATTGAGAAGTAAAGTCCTCTCTCGAGCATCTAAAATCACCATCTATAAGACACTCATCATCCCGGTTCTCATTTATGGCGCTGAGGCCTGGACCCTGTCAAAGAAAGATGAGAACGTCTTAGGATGCTTCGAGAGAAAAATTCTTCGGGTGATTTTTGGTCCCGTACGTATAGATGGAGAATGGAGGAGAAGATATAACGACGAACTGTACGGGCTGTACAGCGACACTGACCTAGTTAGCAGAATAAAAGTCCAACGGCTTAGATGCCTGGGTCATGTAGAGCGAATGGACATCAACGCTCCAGCCCGGAAGGTCTTCGAATCTAATCCCGAGGGACGGCGCAGTAGAGGAAGACCGCGACTCAGGTGGCGCACTCAGGTGGGTGAGGACCTCAACCAACTTGGCGTGCGAAACTGGAGACAGCTAGCTAGGGACCGAGCTGGCTGGAGACGCATGTTGGTTGAGGCCCAGGTCCGCCCCGGACTGTAGCGCCACCTTAAGTAAGTAAGTAAGTAATTATTCTAATCTTTATCGTATCTTTTAAATCTCGTAAATTATTTATTTAAATAAATTTTCATCTCATCCTGTATATATCTTATACTTAAACCATTAGCAATTCATTTAGGTTCATTCAGTGGATGAACAATCTTGTATAATACATTCCTGCGCATGCGCTAGTATTAATTTGTCTACCCCCTTGTCCCTTGGGTGAAAACAAGACAAAGCTACTATTGCATGCGCAGAACGAAACGACTAGATAGGATACCTATGTGGTAATTGTCAAAACAAAATCAAAACAAACATGGACGAGTCTAGAGGCACATAAATTATTTTGGTAAGTATTATTTATTAAATTAAACTGATTCCTATTAATAATAATGATATTTTTATTATTCTCATTTCTTTTTCAGGTGTTGCTCAATACTTTTCCATATAATTAAGGTAAGTGATAGCTATGCAGAGTGGTGAATTTGTGTTGTAAAGATTCGAATGCGAAAGCAATCGAATCCCGGCAAAACAACTTCATCACTTTGCATTGGTAATATTATTCTTATTATTTTCTTGACTGAATTTATCTTTTCTTTTCAGAATATAATTAAATCGGAGGTCTATCGACTTCTTTTGTCGATGACCCTGATAAGCCACCGGGATGGATTAGGCCCTCAGCCAAATAACAATTCTTCATCGTTGGAATGGTGGACGGTGTCGTCGCCGTCGAGCAGCCGCGCCGCCGCGCCGGCTATAGGTATATTTATATACATTAATTTATATGGCCCGTAACAGGCTTGGTGAAGATGCCAATTACATTTTTTTTTATTACAAATTACATTTCTTTTTCATTACAAATTACAATTTTTTTGTTTTATTTTACAAATTACATTTTTTCTTTATTGATAATTTTTTTTTTTTACATTTTTTTTTTTATCTTATAACTTAATTTTTTTATATAATTGTTTCTTTTTTTTGTTTGCTTATTTTTTTTATTTTTTTATAGATACTACAATTTTCCTTTTTATAATCTTTATTTTTGAATTATTTTTTTTAAACAATATTTTTTTTTTTTACTTTAATTTTTGAATATTTTTTTTTATAATCTTTATTTTTGATTTGAATTTTTTTACAATAAGTTCTTTTTTTTTATACTTTAATTTTTGCATTTTTTTTATAATCTTTACTTTCACTTTGAATTTAGTTTTTTTTTTGTTGGATAGGAATAGTTAGAATAGTTAGTGAAAATGTCGGAAGGGAAGAAGAAGGCTACAGGGACAGTTCCTAAAGTAACAGGGAAAAAGAGGGTCACACGTCAGACGGAAACTGTAGACGAGGAAAGCGAAGTAGTTGAGACCCCAATACTCTCAACTGTACCACCGACAGTGACAGAAAACGACGACTTAGACAAGACATACCATGAAATAACAAACATTATACGCAACATAGACTTACTTGGAACAAACAATAAAAACAACAACTTACAAAATACGAACATACAAAACGCGACAGTAAGACGTGAAGAGGCCGCAATGGGTCTTGAAGATGATGAAGACAATGAGAACGAACAAGACCGTATGCGAACAGAACTAGAACAACTGACCCAACAAAATTTAGAACTCGAACGATTACGAATGGAACAAGAACAACTAACCTTACGAAATTACGAATTTGAACAAGAACGACTACGAATAGAACAAGAACAGAAACGATTACGTTTAGAACAAGACCGAATTACTGAACTAAATCGAAAACTAGAAGCAGAACGTGCAAGACTTGCTAAACAAAACTATGAACTAGAACAAGAACGATTACAAACAGAACAAATAAGACAAAACCAAAACCAAACTAATACGAATACAACTACTAACATACCAAATATAAACGTACTGACAGAACTCGACTTGTACGAAAGAATGCAAAAAATTGCAACTCTAACTGTCAAGGAAAGTCAGACCAAAACAATGAGTGTTCTTGCAGATGGCTTGTCAGAAATGTACAAGTTGTTTGATAAGAACATGAAAGAGGTCAACTCAAAGTTATTGAGTTTAGAACAGTCCTTGACAGTTCAGATAGACATGACGAATGTACAAGACTCAGAACAAAACACGACGAGTACTAGAAGGACCAACAGACAGACGAACCACTCGATAAATGGCCAATCGACATCACATCCGTCAGATGGAAGCTCTGCATTTAGGGATACCAATCGAAGGATTGATATTCATAAATGGGGAGTTAAGTTTGACGGTTCTTCAAAAGGTATGTCGGTTGGAAGTTTCATTTTTCGAGTGGAGAAATTACAGAAGAAAAGTGGACTGACTGACGATCAGCTCTTCGCTAATTTCCACCATTTGGTCACGGGCTCTGCTGAGCGTTGGTATTGGGATATTTGTGAGGAAAACCAGGATGATGAGTTATTCAACTATCATGATTTGAAGGCCGAATTAATTCGACAATTCCAACACAATAAGCGTGACCATGAAATCCAAGAGGCAATCATGAATCGAAAACAGCAACCCCATGAAACATTCGATGATTTCTATGCTGATATTAGAGGTCTGACTTTGCAAATGCAAGTCAGACCTAAAGAAGATGATTTGGTTTCCATGGTAAGGAAAAATTTGAAGGATAGAATCAGCACCTTAGTTTTTGGTTGTGCAATAAGTAATATTCGCGAATTGAGAGAGGAATGCAAAAGAGCAGAAGAGCATTTAGCATTAAGGGATGCAAAGATAAAACGTTTTACGCACGAAATAGATGTTAGAGATAGAGTGAGTGATTCAGAAGAAGAAGATTTTGAGTTAGCAGCTTTTCAAGCTAAGAGACCGGAAAGGAAGGGTTTTAGAGACAAAGAGAGGTATAGAGGACCAGAAAAGAAAAGAGATGAATTGAAGGACAAACAAAAGCCTGTTGGCGATTGTCCGTCCTCTTTTCATACCTTAACGTGTTTTTGTTGTGGACAGGGTAGTGTTTCCTTCCGATGTGCTGCATGTCAGGGAAACCCGATAGTCGGCAGTACATCCGGGAGTCAACCGCCGACGACAAAACCCCTCCCGGAGAAGTCGAACAACCTAAAAGAATAGAAATTTTGAAAAGAAAAACTGAAAATAAAAATAATAACGAAGGTACTCACCGGATTGAAGAAAAGAACCATTTTAAAAGTCTTCACCAGAGAATGAGAGAATATGACGATGCTAGAAAGAGAATTTTTGGTGAAGAAATAGATTTTATAAAATTGAAGAGTAGGAATTATTTGAAGATTAGGAGGCTAAGGGAGAAAAGTGCAATTAAAAGACTGACTAAAAATAAAATTGAAGCGACAATACTGACAATGACAAATGACAATAGGCCATACGCAAAAGTGCAATTAGAGGGAGAGGATTTTGAAGGACTGTTAGATAGTGGAGCGTCCGTTACATGTTTAGGGAAAGGAGCAATAGAATTTATAAGTAGGAAAAATATCAAAATTTCAAAAATGAATAATGATATAAGAACAGCTGATGGAAATCAACAGAAGATAGTAGGATGTTTTAGAGCGAATGTTTCATGGGATGGTAGAACAGAAGAGTTGGAGATTCTGGTTGTTCCTAGCCTTTTACAACCACTATATCTGGGTGTAGATTTCTGGAGTTCTTTTAATGTTGCTCCAAATATAATTAGTGAGCTTAACGCTCCAGTAATGACGAAAGAACAGCCAAATTTTCGCGATCTCTCACCGGATCAAGCTAAGCAGTTGGAGAGCATCAAGTTATTGTTCCCCTCCTTTGCCATACTCGGATTGGGTAAAACCAATCTTGAGGAACATGTGATAGAAGTGGATGACGAACAAATTCCCATTAAACAGAGGCACTATCCCATTTCTCCAGTAGTACAGAAACTGATGTACGCTGAACTGGACAGAATGCTGGAGATGGGAGTGATAGAGGAGAGTAACAGTGCTTGGAGTTCTCCGGTTGTTTTAGTGAGAAAAAGTGGGAAAAATAGGCTGTGTCTGGATTCTAGAAAAGTTAATGCGAGAACGAAGAAGTTTGCTTATCCTCTTCCACATATAGAGGGGATTATAAGTAGACTTCAAGATACGAAGTTTATCTCCAGTATCGACTTGAAAGATGCCTTTTGGCAAATTCCTCTGGAGATCAAGTCAAGGGAGAAGACAGACAGAGAAGAAGCTAATGGACAAAGTCATTCCTGGTCGTCTTCGACAGAATGTCTTTGTCTATCTCGATGACCTCTTGATTTGTTCTCCAGATTTCAAAACACATTTGAAGGTACTGGAGGAAGTTGCTATAGCCTTACGCCAAGCAGGATTAACAATAAATGTAGAAAAAAGTAAATTTTGTTTCAAGGAGATAAAATACTTAGGGTATGTAGTTGGTGACGGATGTATACGAACTGACAAGGACAAAGTATCGGCGGTCGAGGACTTTCCGATACCGAAGACCCCCAAGCAACTCCGTAGGTTCCTAGGCATGACCGGATGGTATAGACGTTTCATACCAAACTACGCAACGATAGCAGCTCCAATGACAGACTGTTTGAAGAAAGGACAGACTTTTAAGATGACCGACGAAGCAACAACAGCATTTCAACTACTCAAAACGAGTTTAGTTACCGCTCCCATACTTACGAATCCAGACTTTTCAAAACATTTTTACATACAATGCGACGCTTCAACCTCTGGAGTAGGAAGTGTGATCTTCCAGATGGATGAGGAGAAAAATGAACGACCGATAGCATTCATGTCCCAGAAGCTGAATTCCGCTCAAAGGAATTACAGCGTGACAGAACTTGAATGCTATGCGGCTATATTGTCGGTGAAAAAGTTCAGGGCCTACGTGGAAGGTTTACCCTTTACTATAATCACCGATCACGCAAGTCTGAAATGGTTGATGACGCAAAAAGACCTAACTGGACGCTTGGCCAGATGGAGTTTCAAACTCCAAGGTTTCGACTTCGTGATCGAACATAGGAAGGGTGTCCAAAATGTAGTCCCTGATACTCTCTCACGAGTCCATATGGAGGAGATCACGATCGAAAATTTGGCACCAGAGGTTGACTTTAGTTCACCATATTTTTCGTCAGAAGAATATGTTGAACTAAAGAAGACAATAGAACAAGAAAAGAACAAATTACCAGATATTTGCATATCAGACGGATTCGTTTATAAACGAACGGACATTAGAACGGGTGACGCAGTACAGGACGACCGAGCGTGGAAACTTTGGGTTCCGAAAGAGTTGTGCGAGGGTTTTTTGAAAGCTGCACACGATTCCCCAGTGTCCGGACACGGTGGCATAAACAAAACACTGTCAAAATTAAGACAAAAATATTTCTGGCCTGGAATGGCTGCCGATGTACAGAACTGGGTGAGATCGTGTGAAATTTGTAAATGTAGTAAGTCGATCAATATTACTACTCGACCGCCGATGGGACAACAAAGACTGACTGAACGACCTTTTCAACGGTTATTTATAGACTTTTTGGGCCCTTATCCAAGAACAAGAAACGGAAACACTCACATATTCATCGTCCTAGATCACTTTAGCAAATATGTCTTTCTGAAAGCAATACGAAAAGCAACATCATCTGAGGTAGTTAAATTCCTAGAAGAAAGTGTTTTCCATGTGTTTGGTGTTCCAGAATTTGTTCATTCAGACAACGGAAAACAATTCGTTTCGGAATTGTTTTCCAGCTTCTTGACGAGATATGGTGTCAAACATGTACGAACTGCAATTTATTCACCACAAGCTAACGCGTCTGAAAGGGTAAACCAATCTGTTTTATCGAAGATTCGGTCCTATCTCGGTAGTGACCAAAAACATTGGGATCAGCACGTTAGCAATGTGGCGTTCTCATTGCGAAGCGTTGTACATGATGCTATTGATGTTGAACCGTACTACGCAATTTTTGGAACACCAATGGTTCAGAACGGCAAAACCTATGAACTACTCCGAAAGTTAGGAGCAGTAAAAGAGTCAAAAATCGAAATGCTAAACAAAGATGACCGACTAGCATTAATTAGAACGAAGATTTTCGAAAATCTAAAATTAGCACATCAAAAAGCTACCAAAATATATAACACTCGAAGTCGAGAAATCCAGTATAAAACTGGCCAAATAGTTTACAGACGAAACTTTAAACAAAGCAATGCAATTGAAAATTATAACGCGAAACTCGGTCCAAAATTTATAAAATCCATAATTTTAAAACCGGTAGGAAATTCCCTTTATGAAATAGGAAATCTAAAAGGTGATAAAATAGGAGTTTATCATGCGAAAGACTTGCATGTTTAAAAATAAAAACCAAATTGACGCACTCAGATGATGTTGCCCACTGTGATATTAGAGTTAGATAAAGATACTTTAGTTTTTTTTTGTAGTTTATTCTTATAGGTCATTTTATATTTACATTGATAGTCTGTGATATTTTTTTTTAGTTTAATTAGCTTAGCTTTTTATAATCTGTGATATTTTTCTTTAGTTTAGTTTAGTTAGCTTAGTTTTTATAATCTGTGATATTTTTCTTTAGTTTAGTAAGTTAGCTTAGCTTTTTATAATTTGTGATATTTTTCTTTAGTTAGTAAGCGGAAGTACCTGATTTTTTTAGTAGAATAAAGACTCATTTTTTTACCTGTGATATTAGATATATAGCTAGTTTAAACTATTAATTGTTTATCTTAACAGAAGCTGTGATCATTATTCTTTGTTGATACGTTAGAAAGTAGGCTGCTACCAAAGAGTTTATGTAGGTATTATCTGAAAGAAAACAAACAAAAATTATAGAACTGCTCGACAATTGAAATAATAGAGCATGGGATCTCAGGTAATTGGCTCAGCCACACTACGAGACCATTTAAATAAAAACATAAATACTAACCCATTATGTCCACCTTTTTTTTACGATGTAAGTGGCCTCACGACCACTCAGCCACTTCCATCGAGCCTGTTACGGGCCATATAAATTAATGTATATAAATATACCTATAGCCGGCGCGGCGGCGCGGCTGCTCGACGGCGACGACACCGTCCACCATTCCAACGATGAAGAATTGTTATTTGGCTGAGGGCCTAATCCATCCCGGTGGCTTATCAGGGTCATCGACAAAAGAAGTCGATAGACCTCCGATTTAATTATATTCTGAAAAGAAAAGATAAATTCAGTCAAGAAAATAATAAGAATAATATTACCAATGCAAAGTGATGAAGTTGTTTTGCCGGGATTCGATTGCTTTCGCATTCGAATCTTTACAACACAAATTCACCACTCTGCATAGCTATCACTTACCTTAATTATATGGAAAAGTATTGAGCAACACCTGAAAAAGAAATGAGAATAATAAAAATATCATTATTATTAATAGGAATCAGTTTAATTTAATAAATAATACTTACCAAAATAATTTATGTGCCTCTAGACTCGTCCATGTTTGTTTTGATTTTGTTTTGACAATTACCACATAGGTATCCTATCTAGTCGTTTCGTTCTGCGCATGCAATAGTAGCTTTGTCTTGTTTTCACCCAAGGGACAAGGGGGTAGACAAATTAATACTAGCGCATGCGCAGGAATGTATTATACAAGATTGTTCATCCACTGAATGAACCTAAATGAATTGCTAATGGTTTAAGTATAAGATATATACAGGATGAGATGAAAATTTATTTAAATAAATAATTTACGAGATTTAAAAGATACGATAAAGATAAGAATAATTAGTTAAATTAAATAATAGGATTAGTTAGGAATTTAGAAAATAGATAGATATTAGAATAATAGAAGAGGAAATAGACTGATAGATATAAGACTGTAGTAGTAGTATATATGTGTGGGTACGATTTCTTGGACTTGGATAAGGGGGGTTATATTATCTGTGATAGGGATGGAAAATAGTTGTGGGTGGACAAATAGTTATCTCACTCAGAGGTAGTGGTAACTATTTACTTAGTTAATAGGAAAATGGCTAGGAACTAGCCTAAGGGATTTTATAGTCATTCTTACGTTTGCGGACTTGGAAAATAGAAGTGTTAACGGCCAGTGATCAACAGTTTTTTTTTAAATTTAAAATCTATAGATTTTTTTTGAAAGAGAGATAGTGAAATAAGAAGTTTTTTTAAAATAAAATAATTGAATTGGAAGAATCAAAGACACAAGGTAAAATTTAATTAGATTGTGAAAAAGGCTTCATAAATGTATATTTCTATATATATAGATTGTGTTAGCTCCACTGGGTTAGACGTAAAATCTAGATAAATTGAAGAAAGTTTGGTGGTGACATATATACACATTTATAAATTTAACAGCAGAGGTATGTGACCATAAAATGGAAGTTTTTAAAGTTTTGGTCTGATGAGTGATTTACTTTTTCTTTTGTTAGGTTCAGGTCAGAATCCAAAGATCAGGAGAATTAGCAGAAGCCTGAGCCTCTGCAAAGTTTTTTTTGTTACCTCCTTCGGATTTTTAAATTTTAACTTTGAAGAAGGACATTCTGTACAGAGGAAGTATTCCTTTGTCCAGTACAAAGGAAACAACTTCCAAGGCAAATCAACATACATAGTCTAAGAGGGTACTATATATCTATATACCTATAGATATATATAGATATCCTTCGAAGACAGAAACGGATTGATACAAGAAGAATAGAAAGGGTGTCCAGAGGAAAAGTTAAGAAAAAAAAAAAAGTGAAGAAGTGAAGAAGTATCGGAAAATAAAAGAACTTTTAAAATTTGTTTTGATATACATATATATACTATTTTTAATAATTTAACTAAAGTGGAGCAAAAAAAAAAAAAAATATCAAATCTGTGAAATCAAGTTCTCTAATATTTTTTTAAACTAATTAATTTTTTTTTAAATTTGAATTTGGTTTGAAATTAGACAAGTGAGAAAAGTGATTTTATAGGCTGTTAGAATAATTTTTAAAAATAATAGATTCAGTGGTGGTGAATGTACTACCGAAGGTTCTCTACGTGCTGCCGGCAGAACGACGAGGGACCAGGAAACGGTGAGTGATAACTTTTTGTTTATTGTGGATAAAAGACCAATTAAAAAGCCTCTAAGATCAATTTTTTTTATGAATTTAGATTTAAACCTTTTTAGTTTTTTTTTTATATCATTTTTTTTTAATTTTCTTTTATTATTTTTAATTATTTTTAATTTGTTTTGTAAGATTATAAGAGTGGGAGAACTCGATTGAATTTTTTTTTGTGTTTAATGGAATTACTTAATAAAATTGTAATTTGAATTGGCTTGAAGTTTACAAAATGGTTTTCTAATTTAAAAGCTAGTGGTGTGTGGAGGCTTGGTAAAGCCGTCCAGAAGTGATTTGGATTTTTAGGACATGACAAACTGACTGCCTCAACGGACTAACGCGTGACTGGTTGAGTCATTTTAGGGGCTATTTCCGCTACTTTCGGCCATGGAAATAGCGAAGGAAGTATCTTCATGATACTTGGGCGGGTTGGCCAGACTTTCGTCAATAACATCAGACGAACGTTTGGGATTTAGTGTGGCGATATTTAGGGGGGGGGTAAGAAAGAGGTGCTTTAGGAAGAATAAGTTTACTTTATTAGTTATTTTTTTATTTAGTTTTGGTTAGGGTTTAGTTTTCTTTTATTTCCTTTTACTTAATTTTTTTTTATAATTTCCTTTTTATTAATTTTTATTATTATTATTATTTTTGGTGAAGGGTTTTATTTTATTTTTTTTTATTATTTTATTAGGTTAGTCATAGGTATTATTTTTTTTGGATTTATTTTTAAACTTAATTTCGAAACACCGATTTTGAATTCCTCTTAGATATCGTCAAAGTTCTCAGGTTTGTGTCATTTTCATCTTTAATGTACCTTAGGCACGAGTAAAAATTATGTTTAGTCGAGCAGGAGGTGTACTGGGAGGTGGCAAGAACCACCCCACGCGACGAGCTGAGCCGTGCAATCGCAAGCGTGCCGTAGCCTCTTCCAGTACACCAAAGCATTCCCCCGTGGAGACCTGACTCCTAACATGTCACATATCAATTAAGTGGACTCGACATCACCGTCGGTCGGTATCACGACGATTAATCAATCGAAAACGTCACTCACGTGCACCACCGTCTTAGTGAGCAAGGATATAAAACCCACGGGCTGCCTAAGCCTCTACCAATTTCGGTCCGAGGTCTAACAGTCCAACTCCAAGCCTTACATTGTGTCGAGACCCATGGCCACTCAGCATCCGATCATCGACTCCGCCAACCTCACTCCACCCGCAAGCCCAAGAGCCTACGCTCGCCTTTCTATACCCCAAGCGCTGCCAGTTCGATCAGCGGTTCACCTGGGATAACATCGACTGAAAAGAAATTAAGCAAAAAGAAAAAAGAAAAAAAGCAAAAAAAAAAATATATATATACCTTATCAACCAGAGCTGATAAGATCATGTGCATTGTTTAAGATAGGCTTAATAAATTTGCTTGTAAGCTCTACTGTGGTCCTTGATAGTTTCACGCGTTAGAAATCAAAACGAAAAGAGAAACCAAAATTAACAAGATAAGTATTGCGCTAAATTAAATAGGGAATGTTCAAGTGTTTTAAGATTTTGTTCTTCTTCAAAGCTATAGTCAACAAGAAAGCCAACAAGAAAGACCTGTACGTCAACGTATGCTGTGCACAACATCGTTCGGAGGTACGAGTCATCTTAAGTTTGAGTCCCCAAAACATAAGTAAGCTTACAAATGAAGCATCCTGGTGAGTCCATTAAATCTTATTTTGAATTACATTATCTCAGAATAATTGAACGAAAACATACATTATTGCAAATACTATTACACTTTTTTTTAAAGAGAAGATTAACCCAAAGCTCTCACTTGATTATTAAAAGGAAGTAGAGAATAGATTTATTTTTGTTGTTCATTAATTAAAAGAGAAAGGATTAAGTGAGATAAAAAAAAAAAATAATAGAGTAATGAGAAATGGGAACGAGACACAAAGTAAGAAATGAAAGACAGTGGTACATACATAAACATAAGTAAAACATTTGAATTTTATTAAAAGCTTTTTGTTTTAAGAGAAACGATATTTAAAGGTCAACTGAAACGAAGTAAAACTTAAATCTAATATCACAGTCCAAGAAAGTTAAAAATTTATTAACATTGAATTAAAGTAAATTGCATATAAATTGGGAAAATTTTAAGAAGTTCACTAAAGATAAGAATCACGTATGACCACAGAGAGCGTAGGTTTTCATTGAGTAAATACATAATATGTGTTAGTTTTAAGAAACGATTCGACGCAAAATAAAAGTTAAAGTTTGAAATAAAATGCATTTTCCGTTTTCGAATATCATCCTTTCTTATGAATGAGTAAATCATTCGCAATGATCTGTTAATTATTTTTGTGCTGAAGGGGGCGTATGATGAGGAAGTTTTTTCGAAGAGTAATGGGTGAATCTTGCTAGTTCTCTCCGACTTTAAAATAGGGGCTGATGTCATATGACAATTGCGGGACGTTAGCCAAGGATGGTCAGAGTTCATCGAACTTGACTGAGGGTGGGTTACGCAAAGGAAACTTATGACACCTCAAGTTTCCAAACACATTATTCAGAATGTTTAAATAAGTGTATCAGGTTTTCATTAGTGTCGAATTGAAGATTGTGTCTTTAATAAAAACATTAGGCATGAGAAAATTAACGGGTCCGGTAACAGTGTAAGATCCCACGCCTCCGTCGAGCTAGTGTCGCGCGATCGCAAGCATGCCTGCCGCACTTCCTTACCCGGACAACCTATTCTACGTCCTTTTGAACCTTAAGGGGTTCCTGTTCCTTTTTTTGTTTATCGGGAGGTATATCAGTGCGCATATCGTAGAATAGGACCAACAATACCGTTACAGTTACTTGAATCCATTATGGTTACTTTTTGTTTTGACGATAACTTCTGATAACTTATCGTTCGGTTTTGACATTAGCTTACTTTCGGTTAAGTCTATTATAGTTGGGCCTTAAAGGCCCAACTGTAATAGATTTAACTGAGCTTAAGCCAGCTTAAGGGAACGAACCAATACGCAGCCTTAATATGTCACTAACCATAATAGACGTTCTGCTCAGTTTCGTTAAATTTCGCTAACTTTCTCCCAATTACGCAAGAGCCATTTAAATGGCTCGAGCTTAAGCAAATGTCAAATTTGAAACGCATTTCAACCCAACGCAGAGGTTTACATGTCGTTGTCTCCTATTAATTGTTTGTGTCCCTTGTCAGTTTTGTTTTGCTAGTGAGTGACGCGAGCTACTTTCCTGGACTCAGCTGAACAAATAAAGATAATTGGAAACAAAATACCTAATAAAAAACAAAAATAGATGTTTTTAATATCTAGTGCAGGTAAATATTATTATTGGTTGTGATTCAAATATGTTTATTAATCATACAATGGCACTGGAAACGCAATCGGAGTACGAGTATTTGTCGAATTTAATTAGTTTTGTCAGAGAACATAAATGTCTCTACGACAAAAAAGATACATTATATTTCAACCGGCTCATTAAAGAAAAGGCTTGGAATAATATTTCCATCAAAGTCAATAAATCAAGTAATAACATTCATCAATTTGTAACGTTATGTTTTTTTTGCATAATATGCACATATTATTTATTTATTTACAGGCGATCAGTGCAAATGGAAAAGAGCAAAAAAACAAAACACTCCCTCAGGCAGCGGTGCTTGCACAATTAGTGAGTGGGCATTCAACGAATAAATGTCTTTTTTGAAGGACTGTTTGGCACCAAGAAAGTAATTTTTTTTACTTTTTTTTTTAAGATTTATAAACTTTTCTCTCTTTTAGAACACGCTGCAACTATGGTGGAAATCTTGAAGCTGAGTTTGACTTTAATCAAGACGTTTCCACCGAAGATGTTTCAACTCCAATTCCTCCTAAAAAGACTAAAACATCTTTTCACAATTTATGTGAAAAATTCAATGATGCTTTGGAAAAATTTGGACAAGAGCTGGACCCATGTTCTGTAACTATCGCATCGATAAAATTCTTCGAGAAACGGTGAGAATCTACAAAAATCAATTTATCACATCATCGGGTTTCTGTATCTTTTGACAGTCGATAACTTTATCGACTGAAACAAACGGAACAGAAATACTGGAAAAATGTGATAAAATGGGTTTCTGTATCATTGACAGTCGATAAGTTTATCGATTTAAATGTCAAAACTTATCACTTACCATCAAGCAGGCGAATAGATCAAGAAACTAAATAAAATGTCTGAAGCTAAAAGGGTAAACAAATAAATAAATAATAAAAAGTTCTATTTTTTACATTATTTTATTCAAATTTTATAATTTAGAGGTCCTCCCGAGTTACCGGTGGCCAGAAGACTACTTTAATAGAATTTATGGCCGAAAACAAGCCCTTTGCAAGAGGCCAATTCTCAAGCCTAAATTCTAGGCAAAATAACAGCGAGACGTGGGAGAGTTTAAGCGCACAGCTAAATGCTCAATGACCTAACATAAAAACTGTTGAGCAATGGAAAAAGGTATACATAATATACATATACAAAAACAAAGTAAGCACCAATTTTGGTGTTGATCTTGTTTCGAGGACAAAGTTTTTAATTTTTTGTTTTTGTTTTAGTGCTGGACAGACATCAAATCGTCCGTTAAAAAACAAGCCAGCGAGCAAAGGGCGTTTATGAATAAAATTGGTGGTGGGAGCGTAGTGGACGGACCTCGACCACTCAGTGATATGTCGATCATAACATAACAATTGATGCCGTTGATGGGGACGGTTCAACCCCTGAATTGGGAATAGAAGTAGCACTCAATGAATACGATGTAAATACCTACAATTTATTCATTATTAAATTGAATTCTAATCTATTTTTTTATGTATAGAATCTAGAAATTGAACTAGATGAAGACGAGGGCCCTAAACCTCCAAAAGATAAAAAGACCCAAAATATTGGGTATACAAATGGTTTGGAGGAAGCAAGGGCCATGCAAAGCTCCGTCGAACAAAAGCTCGACGAAATTTTAAAAATAAACAAGGAAAGTCTGGATTTAAAAAAAAAAAGTGAATATTAGCTCTTTATAACTCTCCATGTGATTTGTTTTTTTTTTTTAAGTATACATACATATTTATTTTATTGTTTCTATGTTTTATGAAGTTTATTTATTTTATTGGATTTATTATTTTTATTTTTTTAAGGATGTTTTTTTATTATTTTGTTTAAATAAAAATAAGCCTATAGCACATATTTATAAAGACTTGCACTTCGTTTTTCATTCATTAACAAAACATTGGTGCATTTGCTCTTTTTTCTGTTTCCAACAGCTTGCGTATTAAGATTGGTTGCGTATATAACTTCTCAACAGGTTAAGTTAAAATTTTTAATATTTTTTGTATTTTCACTATGTATATCTAGTTGGTTTTTTGAGTCACATGACAGGAAGTCAATTGATCTATCATGGCAAATTGAAAGTAAAACTGATGCATCAAATTGGTTCTTTGCTTCAAAGATCGGTTTTCAAATCTGTTACCCAACTAGCTGCTTTTGTTCATTTCGTTTCAAAAAAAAAGTAAAATGTACGTTTTTTAATTGTAATAAAAATATTAGACATATCTGTGAATTTTTGTATTATTTGTTTTCCAACTAACACTTATAAGAATTTCAGTGAAATTTCAATGTCACTCGAAAAGTATTTGCTCGATTTGGATAATTCAAACGCTTCTGAGTCACAAATTAAGTGTTATGCTGAATTTCAAAAACAATTTTTAATTTCAACAAATATTTCAAAAAAACATCATATGAAAATAGTTTCCTCATGCTCAAGGATTGTATATGAAATGACGAAACTATTAATATATGGAATTTTTTTGTAATTTCTGCTAGAATCGAAATGGATTTTAGTACCACGTATAGGATCTAAATTAAGACTCAGAAGCGTTTGAGTTATCCAAAAGAAGCGATTGGTTTTAAAATGACATGTACAGGGTGGGTCAAACAATTATTTTTGAGAATTGAGAGTTCTAATAGCACTAAAAATTGGCCATATAGTATCCTTAGCATATATGCAAAATATTTTTGAAATGGGTTGACTTAACAAAAAATTTCCTCAATCCATACCGCTCAATGGACGATAAAAAGAGGGAAGATCAGTTTTAGAACAAATTTATTATGGGCAAAAAGTAACAATAAAATTTAAAAATTTTTATATATATTTAAATTTAGTTTTTTTTGTTTTCCAAACTTAATTTAAATATATATAAAAATTTAATTTTTACTAGAAAGGCCTTCAAATGTCCTATAGTTGGCGAGACTTGTGATTTTAAGAATAATTTACTGCCCACTTACGAAGAGGTAATGAAATGTTATGAATGGAACAGGTACAATTTGAAAATTAATAAAAAGGAACCAACGTTCAAGGAAATTAGTGATATAGTGTGTGAAAAAATCGAATTTGTTTGGAAACAGGCATCACTACCGGTTGTTTCAACTACGAGATCATTACAAATGATAAAATCTTATCATGGTAAGTGTAAAAAACTCCTTAAGTTCCATCCCAACATTCCAAAAAAGAAGCTAGAGGAATTTGTTTCGGCTAGCAAAGTTTTATTTGACATTGCATCTTGTTAATGCTCTGATTTTTCGAAATGCAACTGTCCAAAAGAGAGAAAAGTACCACTGAATGAAAGAAGTTTTCTAAATGATCAAAGAACCGCAAGGAAAATGATAATTGGGAACACAGATGTACTCGCTACAAAAAATATTTAGAAAAGTTTGAAAAGAAAAATGGATAGAGAAACATCAGCAACTGGCCTTGCGAAAACGTCTAAAAGTATTTCTGCTTCTGTTCATAACAATAGTCCACCAGAAGCACCATCGGATTCATGTGAAGATTTAGATAGCGAAGATATTTTTACAGTTGACGACTCCAAAGAAAAGGAAAAAAAAACAACAATCCGTAACACTGAATTACTCCGCGTTATCTCAAACCTGCGACCGTTATGGGGTATCAGACAGATCGGCAGCTGCCATTGCTTCTGTAATCCTACAGGAATCTAAATTACCCATTATTGATAAAAATAAACTAAGAAGGGAGCGAAAAAAGGCAAAAGAAAGTGTTCAAAATAAAGAATCTGTTTCTGAGATCAGTGTTTTATATTTCGACGGTCAAAAGGACAAAACTTTAGTCAACCGGAAAAGAAATGGAAAGTATTACCGCGAACAAGTGATCGAAGAACTTATTTTACTAATAAGCGAACCAGAGTCAAAATACTTATGTTACATTGCTTTAACATCAGGTACTGCTAAATGTGTTGAACAAGAGTTGTTTAAGTATTTCCTGACAGAAAACATTTCATTGGAAAATTTAGTAGCTATTGGATGTGATGGTATCAATGTTAATGTTGGGAAATTTGGAGGAATCATGCGCCTGTTGGAAAAAAGATTAAAAAGACCATTACAATGGATAGTTTGCATGTTGCATATGAATGAGCTGCCATTCCGTCATTTATTTGCCCATATTGATGGCGTAACTTCGGGGCCAAGAACATTTTCAGGAGTGATTGGAAAGGATCTGGAAAATTGCGAAAAAACGTCTATCGTTAAATTTAAGAGCATTCCAGGAGAGTCTCTGCCGATAATGGAGATGAAGAACCTTAGCTCTGACCAACTTTATTTATTCAGGATCGTTTCAGCAGTTTTGACCGGAAGTTGTCCCGATGACCTAGCTGATAAGTCCCCCGGAAAGATGTCCCATGCTAGGTGGCTGACTAAAGCTAATCGTATTCTTCGTCTGTATATCGAAACATCAACTCCTACGGAAAGTTTGATAGTGTTAGCAACTTACGTCGTGAAGGTCTATGCTCCAACTTGGTTCAATATCAAATGGCAACCTACCTGCAAAGATGGAGCCAGGCATTTATGGGGTTTAATCTCGAAAAGTCGCTATCTTTCCGTGGAATATCAGACTGTTATTGATCCTGTAATCAAACGAAACAGTTTCTTTGCGCATTCAGAAAATTAATTGCTAGCAATGTTAACTGATCCAAGAAAACATATCAGAGAATTGGCTCTGCGCCGTACTTTAAAAGCTCGCACCGAAAAACCTTCTCGGTTAAGAGTTTTTGAAGTCCCAAATATAAAATTGGATGCAAAAGTGTACTATGACCTCATCGATTGGCAAAAGGATATTTTTGAACCACCTATATTAAAACATATTTCAAACGATGAACTTCAATACTTCATTGCTCAGGAAGAAAATAATCAAATTGAATTTTTGCGTCTACCATGTCACACCCAGGCCGTTGGGAGGGCAGTTAAGACCGTCACAGAACCATCAGCTACTTTATGTTCAAAAGAAGCACGTGAAGGATTTATACAATCTAAGATTGTATCTCGTAAATTGATGCCAAAATTTGACAGAAAAAAAGACTTTTGTGTAAATTGATGTCAATTTAAAATCAAATATTTAAAAAGTTCCTTTTAATAAATCCAATGTGATACAAATGTAGTTTTTGTTGCATTTTTAAGTTAATAAAATGAATTAAGAAGGAGATTTACCTTACTTTAGAAATGTATTACTCAATGTCTTTTTTAATTAAGAATTGGAGGCAGAAGGAGTTGTATGAACTCAATAAAATTTTTTGTGTTCATTCAAAACATCATTTCGCAACTTTTTACCGCTATTAGAATCGAAAACTATGAAAAAAATGTTGCCATACAAATGTGGCCCACCCTCCCTACATATCAAAAACTTACAAGAACTTGAAGAGAAAATAATACGAAATCAATGATCATTTTCTATAATTTTTTTTTTTTTTTTATTTAGTAATTTTTAAAATAGGGTAGTGTTTGCTTAGTAATATTTTCAGACATATTAATTAAAATTTCTCTTGATGCGGTCTCGAATCACCGTGGCTGCTCGTAGATGGGCTGAAGTATTTTCGTGGAAAGAGCTTTCATCTCCAGCATCATTTTCGTCTTGAAAATTTTCCTCTTCTAAAAGGCTGTGCCTTAATCGGAAGTTATGCAGCATACAGCATGCATTAATTATTCTTCCTGCTGCTTGCGGAGAATAGCATAATCCCAATTTAAGACACCGGAACACAGATTTTAAAACTCCGTTGAGCCTTTCGACACAGTTGCGTGTTCTTGAATGAATCAAGTTGTAGGATCTCTCATCAACAGCAGAAGAAGAGCGGTATGGTGTCATGAGATAAGGGTGAAGTGGATAGCCAGAATCACCTACATAATTAAAAAAAAAGATTTAAAATTGTAGTGTAAGCGCCTTGTGAAACATAATTGCTTACCTAACAGCCAAGAGCTGTTCCCCGGTTCACAAGCTTCATAGCGTCGTTCAAGCAAAGATTTCACTTGAGATCCATCCCATATATAGGAATCATGTGAGGATCCTCCAAACTTTGCTATCACACTAAGAATTCTCAGGTTGAAGTCACATACCTAAAAGCAATTTTCATTAAAACTAAGATTTTAAGTTCTTAAGAATATATTTACCAACTGGACATTCTTCGAGTGGTATCCTTTTCTGTTGAGGTAGCATGCTTCGATTTCAATATTTGGTTTTTGGATCCTCACATGGGTGCAGTCGACAGCCCCAATAACTCCGGGAAATCCGGTCTCATTGAAAAATCTAATAATAATTTACATATAATAATATAATAATAATAAGTTCAAAAATATTTTTCAAATTTACCTTTGCTTTATTGAATTGTATTCATCTTCTCTGGGGAATTTTATCCACTTGCCCGCTAGCTTGTCCTGAAGTATTTTGGATACTTCGGCTACAATGCGGGACACCATAGTTCGGCTCTTTGCTGCTGAAAAGTCCTGCCCAACGTCCCTTTGGTAGGACCCAGACGCAAAAAAAGGCAGTGCCGCACAGATACGAAAAGGGATGGGGATAAAGGTTGTCCTCTGTCCCTGCCTCATATGTGGACGCATTTCTTCAACGAGAACGCGAGCTGCATCCCGACTAAGTCGGTACAACTCCCGAAATCGCTCTTCTGGCATTTGAAATGGGTTAGTATTATCCCGAAGTCTTCGCATTCTGTTGCGTCGTTGGTCCATTTCCGAAAATAAAATTATTGCAAACATAGTAGATATATTTTATATATGTACCTATTAATATTTCTTCACTTTTACTCAATCTCAATTATTTTAGAACTTTTTTTTTAAGCTATTACATAGATTTTATCGCGGGCCTTGGTGACCGAATCCAGAAATTTCGTAACGAAAAAAACCTAACGCCACCCACTCTGACCACCCACTTGATGGCCATGCATCGTCTAACGTCGTTTCATTTCGTCAGTCTTCGACACGGTGTTTGTGTGCGTGCAACTAGACGTATTGTACGACTCTCTCGCACGAATCGAGACGAGCTGCTCCGAAATCGGACGAATACATTTTTTTAAACGGGAGAAAATAAATGGGTGGTGTGATGGGTGATGATGAAATAGGAGATTATGAGAGAACTATTTTTGTCAATTGTTTACTCAGATTGGAACTTGGAAGATAAAAAGAAACAAAAAAATACAAATGCCTGCTGGTGGGTGGTGAGAGAGTTTAATAGATGTTCGCATATTAAATACAGGGTCATTTGTATAAGGTGCATCAAAAAGCTAGAGGGAAAAGATTGAGTAAAAATATACGCAAAAATCTATGGGAGAAGGATTTTATTGGAAGGTCTGGAAGTTTTTCACTAAAAAAAAGAAATATGAACATTTTACTTACGAAGAATTTGTATGTTTGTTTAGTGCTTAATTTTGACGTCTTAGGTCTTCTTTTCAGACACTAGATTAAAGTTAAAAGTTAAAAATCGTATTCTGAAGATTCATGAAACAATATATGTAAAATGATGTTGTTCATTGAACTGATTTTTAGAACACTCGTACAATAATTGAAATTGTTAAATAAAATATTAAATTTGAGATTTATAAAGTAGTTTTTGTGGAATCAAAATGGTATTCAATAATCTTTGTTTGGAAATTAAAAGCTGAAACTATTTTTCTAAACATTTCTTCCCAGTTATAGTTTGTCAACAATTATAAATATTGAAATATCTGCAACACACAATAATCTTTCAACAACCAGATGACAGTTCTACCCCTTTTTTAACAAGTGACTTTTACTATCCTTATTTTAATTTAATCATCGATTAGGTTGATTTGATCAGCTTAAGATCTCAGAGTCGAATTCTTATATATATAATAGAGTTATATTAAAAACATGTAAAGTCTGTTTTTAAGCTATTGCATAGCTTCTATCGCGGGCCTTGAGCGCGGGACCGAATCCAGAAAGTGTTTTGGATATGAATGAACAAAGTGTATTTATTAATGAAGAAAGTCACGAAAAAATAGTGAAAGAAAATGAGTGAGTACTCTGTATACATACATACATTTTATTATTTTCACAAATGCAGTATTAATTTTGAATTGAAAATATAATGCTGCTATAAAGATAACCTAAATTTTTGATATTAAAATGAGCGATATTAAAAGTAGCCCTCTTTTATACACACAAACACACACCCGCGTATAGTTTAAATTCTCAATATGTATATATATAATATAAATTCATTCTTCATTATGTACACAACAGAAACCATCAAACCAAGCACGTGTACTATTCAGTACCTTTGTTTTTGGTGTATAGATAATGCACATGAATGCCGCGTAGAGAAAGTACATATATATGATATTATATCTATATAAATGCACATCGCTCGAAATTCGATAATCACTTCTTAATATCGTTATTTTTGTTCAAATTTTTAAAATGCATAATTGCTTTTGTGTGTCATTACACTATTTATACCTAATTATTTATACCTATTATTTATACCTAGATATTTTCATTTTATAGAGAAGAAAAGCGTAAAGAGCTAAAAAAACAAAAAAATAGTGCACGCCAAAGGGCATATTATCAGCGTCAGAAAGATTTGAAGAAAAATGAAGAAAAAACAATAAAAATGCAATAGCTTTACCGTCTTTTTTTTTTAATTTGACAGAAGATTGACAGTTCAACTTATCGCCTTCCAATGGATATTCCAGTCAGAATAGTTTGAAAATTGAACTTATCGCGTTCAGTTACAGAAACCCGATTTTTTCCAGAGGGAATGAGTTGTTTCATTTTTGAACGATGCGAAAAGTTATCGCCTGAATTACAGAACATAGGTGCTGGAACCAAGTACTCAAAATATGGAGGATGGAGACGAACTTTTTTTGAAAACTATCCTTTCTCTACTGAAAGATATTCCGATTCCACAAAAGGATAGTTTCAAAACAGAAATGTTCTCTGAAGTCATGCAATTAAGGCAAGCAGTCAGGATAGATTATCTACCTCATATGGATTAAACCATTTGATCGTAACAATGTGATAAACTAACATCTCTAAACGTAGAGAGTTCGCTTGGGGAGTTAATTCATTTAATGCTGACTAGCAGAATAATAAACTCAAAACTGGGCAACTCTTCTGCCAGACGATTCGTTAGTAGAGGGACACCGCAAGGTAGTGTTATATCCCTTCTCCTTTAAAACCTAGTGGTAAATGAAATCCTAACTGGTCTGGATGCGGAGGGTTTCAGATTGATTGCCTATACGGATGACGTTGCCATAGCGGTTTCAGGAAAGCATCTTATCACTTTAAAAGAACTCTTACAAAATGCCTTAGACAGACTAATACTTTGGGCTGATCGGTGTGGACTGGGTGTTAACTTACACAAAACCAAATTAGTCCTATTTTCGAGAAAATACAAAATTCCATTTGTTAACTCTCCCTATAGTAAAGGAATCAAATTAAAGTTTTCAGACGAGGCTAAGTACTACAAATTTAAAAAAGTCCAACGTTCAGCTCACCTTTGTATAAGCGACCCCATCTGCGGCACTGGACATCCAACTCTACGTAACACCTCTTGATATATTAAGCAAACAAATGGCTGCAAGCTCTGCTATTCGCTTCAAAGCTTCTTCGCAGTGGATTAACAACAACATTGGCCAATTCGTAGTTCTTAGGTATTTAGAATCAATTCCAAAGCAATTCCCAACTGCAATTCGAGAGAAACTTCCTGATTTCTTTACCTTCCAGATCTTTCTGGATATGGCATTCCTGCAAGACGAGTCAATCCATTTGTATACAGATGGATCAAAAACAAAAGAAGGGGTTGGTGGAAGTGTGTACTCTGAACGACTGAAATTAAGTCTCTCATTCCGCCTTCCCAATCATTGTAGCGTGTTCCAGGCGCAACTTTTGGTGATAAAAGAAGTCTTGTCCTGACTTAAAGAAAACGTGACATCTCTGGACTCTGTCTCTACAAACTCTATAACAGTCAATAACTGTCGATCATCGAGATGGCGCAACAGTTAAATATTCACCTTTGCAAAGAAACGTCTGGTCTACACTTGATTTAAGGCGATCAAGGTGCTTGCTATCTCTAAGGCACTGTCTAATAGGAAAGCACGCCATGCGGCTAGGCGCATTCTCAAATGAGTTTTGCAGAAGCTGTATGGAAGAGGAAGAGGAGAAAACAGTTCTTCACCTTCTCTGTAGATGCCCTGTACTAGCTCAAAAAGGCAAGAATTAAATAGGATTCTTATATAACGATCTAAACCATATAAGCATAATCAGCCTCTCACCTTTCGTAAGGGGCTCAAAGTGGTTTCATTGAGCTTAGAAAAGAAAGCCTCAAGATTCATGTTTTTTTTATAATTTACAGGTACTCAAGGGGTTATTAGTATCCTTTATATGTTTATATTTAAACACAGTGCGAGTGTTAGGAAAATAGTGAAGGATTTAAGAGGAGATACCGGTGTACATTGGTCTTAAAGTTCTGAACATCAAAATGGGAGGGAAACACAGAGTTGGCCAAAACATTCCACAATCTCGATGTGCTATTTAAGAAAGAATCTCTATACTTGACAGTACGCCCAAAATTGAGCTCAAGAGTAAACTGATGAGCATTCCTGGAAGTGCGAGTATTACGGCTGAATCGTTTAAGGGGTGAACTGCAACTGGCTAGTTCGACAGAACATTGTTTGTAAAAATATCGATAAAATAACGAAAGGCATGAAACACTGCGACGACGGTGTTCTAGCGATGTAAATGTTCCGATTTTAGTTCTATCGCCTATCATTTTTAAAGCCTTTTTTTGAATTCTATCCAAGAGATTTAAACTTGTTTTAGGGGCACCTGCCCAGATATGCGAATTATATTCAACCTTTAGACAGATGAAGGCTTTGTAAATTACAACCAGATCAGAAGGGGTGAAACATTTCTTGCACCGTCGGAGAAAACCTAAGCACCTGGCAGCATTTTTGGCAATATCAAATATGTGATCATTCCATAAAAGGTGATCTGTGATACACATACCGAGTACGGACAGTTGATTAGTTTCCTGGATGCAAGTGCCACTCATAGATAGCGGCATCGGGGGTGTGTTACGCTTTAACGACAGGAGACAGCATTGAGTTTTCGAAGCATTAATTCTACATAGTTTTTGATTCCCCATTGGACTGTCAAGATCAGAATTTAATGAGCTTATCATACGCTGCCGTTGAAGATCCACATCCGAAAGACAAGGATGTGAATCTAGAAACGAATATGAAAAGCTGAGGGTACTGTCGTCGGCGAAACAGTTTAATGGATTAGAAGTGGCAGACAAAAGATCATTTATGAATATAAGGACGAGAGTCGGAGATAAAACGGAGCCCTGGGGGACACAATCTAATACAACTTGTATTGAACGGTTAGAAAGGTGATTTCTAATCCAACGAAGAAGAGATTCATCAATACCAAAAGCACGCATTTTCGATAAGAGAGCCTGATGCCAAACCCAATCAAATGCATTTGAAATATCAAGTGCAATAACCTTACTTTCTCCAAAACAATGTAAAGATTTGTTCCACTGTTCGGTGAGATAAACATTGAGATCACCAGTGGACCTATTGCTACGAAAGCCATACTGTCGGTCATTAAGAAGCTTCCGTTCTTCAAGATATTTCTTAAGCTGATAATTAATCAGCGTTTCCATGACCTTGGAAAGAAGGGACGTGAGTGCTATTGGAAGATAGTTGGAGGGAGAGGAGGATTCACCTTTTTTAGGGACAGGCTGGACAAATGCTATTTTCCATCTGCTCGGAAAGAGACCTATAGAGTAGGAAAGATGGAAAAGTTAACGCAGTAGTTTTTCCAGCGTTGAAGAACACCTCTTCAGAACGATTGGGGAGATACTATCCGGGCCAGCGGATATGTGTATGTCAAGGTCTTTCAGTACTCTTGCAACTGCACGAGTGCGAAAGAAGATTCGTCCCATAGAATCGACGCTCTCAAGAACAGGAGGACTCATGACACTTTTCGGTAGCGTCGAATTAACAGCAAACTGTGCTGCAAGCAAATTGGCTTTATCAATCGAGCTTACATAGGGAGTGTTATTGTGGACGAGCGTTGGAACCGAGGATAACGTGGTGTTTCGTACGTTTTTTACAAACGACCAGACATTTTTACTACCTTTGGGACATTGTAGTATTTTTTGCATTATTTTCTGATCATGCACAAATTTTGTTCGTCGAATATGACCATTACAGGTCTTTCTAGGTTGTTTGAACTTATTCCGGTTTTCCTCAGTCGGGTTGGCTTTATAACAATGGAAACTTACATCTCTGAACCTAATAACTTCTTTACAGCTCGAATCAAGCCATGAGTTCTCTTTGGGTTTGATAGATTTCACTCTATTCGGGATAAAATTTCTCATTCCACAAAGAATTCAATTTGTAATCATATCTGCGCTGGAATCAACGTCACTATCGAGGAAGCCTAGTGACCAGTTAAAGTTCCTGAAGAATTCATTGAGACCGTCCCAGTTGGATTTCTCATATTGCCAAACAGTTCTCATAGGAGTTTTTTCTTTAACTGAGTTTTTTAGACATGAGAATTTTGCAGATACGATACAGTGATCTGATGTGCCTAGAGGCGGTAATACACTGATTGTGTATTTATTAGGGTCAGAGGTAAGACACAAGTATAGGGTGTTGGCGGATTGACCTAGCTGAGTTAACTGATTTAACTCAGCAAAGACCTCAACATACCTTCCTTCGGGTTTTGAGTGGCCAGAAAAGCAAAACCAAGAAGAATTGTGTACATTGAAATCGCCCGGAATGACGATTTCAGTGTGAGGATAATGGGCAACAACTCTTTTAATGGAGTCAGACAGAGCATCAAATTCGTTTAAAGTTGAATTTCTGTCCGGATTTGGACTTCGATATAAAAAACATGTGGGGATGATGTGCTTATTTACCGTGAATTTTAACCACATGAAGTTAAAGTTTGTGCTAGAGTACAAACCATATTGCGGCTGAAGTTGGTATGCAACATCATTTCTTATATACACGGCTAATCCATGATGAGGAAAAAATAATGGCAAGTTATACCCATTTAGATTGAATTACGAATGATCGGAATCTTCACCTATTTGAGTTTCACTCAATGCCGAAACAGCTGGCCTGTTTGATACAGTGTGGACATATGTGGCATAGCAGTTCTTTCTTAAACCACGAATGTTGCTAAAGTCCAACCTGAATTCACCCAAAATTCTAATGTACAAAACTAGTAAAACACAAATTCGGACAATTAGCTATAATATATATGTTCTATCTAGAATCCAATTTTAACTTTTCAATAACAGACTTCCACTAGTGTTATGCCTTAGTGCAAATCTGCATACTGATCCGCCCCTGGTTAACTAGATATCACATATACTAATCTATCCAAAAACACATCAGCTCAATCCATGTATACACTGTATAGCTATAAAAAGAACCGTACGCAATGTCTACATCGATTGAGATAATATGACTGTGTGGGATGGTGGGAAGGGAGAGAAGGGATTACCCATTACACTTTAAGCTTTTTTTCTTTTGGTTTTGTTGGAACATGTATTGATTTGTTGTTTTTTTTTGTTTTTGATAAAACACTGAACACCAGAGAGAAAAAACTAAATGAGAGAACCAAATTTCCTCGTCTCCGTCTCTTCGAAACCTCTTACTCTCATTTTTTATAGCGTGTTGAATTCGTATCGGTGTATACATGTTTTCACCTCGGAGAAAAGTACACAAAAAAACATCATTTCCGGGAAATGCGACATTTTTCATTTTTGTTTATTGATAGCCAAGAAGGCTATGTTTTTTAAAGTCTCATTATAATATTTGTAATTGTCATGAATTTTTTTTTAATTTTGCTAACATCTTGTCGTTTTTATATCTACAAAAATACTCCTATAATTTAAATTAATTCTAGCAAAACATTTTTGTTTGTCAATAAATAACGGAAGAAGTTATACCGGTAGTTCGTGGTGAATTTGTTTTTCCCTTCCTTTTCTCTAAGTTACAGATAGATGGCAGTAACAACCAAAACAAGAAAGGATGTGTGCAGAAAGTGTTTAACAAGGTTAAGGCCTTTTATATTAGACTTTACTTGTATATATGAACGAGTACATGTTTTTTATAAATGAATGTTATGTTTATTTCAATAGTATGTAATACCTTAACTATTAACTTAACTACTGTATTATCTAAAATATACTGCATTGAATTATTTTACATTGAATTATAAAAGGCGGAAATAATAAAGTTCTATAGTTTACCGGATATATTATATAAAAATTTATATAAAATATCCATATCTTCTGAAATTGCGGTATCAATCGATATTTTCTGGAACTTAGTATTAACGTAACATTTATTTGTCATGAATTACTTTTTCAACTTTTTTATACACCATAAAAATCAATTATAAAATTTGGCTGTGATAATAATTACTTGAACACAGCATTTTCTATGTTTATAGTTATTCAGGTTTAGCCCTTAACTTTGATTTGCATTTATTTAGTTTAGCAAACATCTATGAATAAGCCACAATGCACTTTCAGAAAAACTGTAGTTAGAACTTTCCCTCACAGATTTTTCCTTGTCGCTATATAACTGAAAGATAAGATATAAATAGTTAGAACTGGAAAACTTATAAAAATGATGCATGAGACTTAAATTTTGGTTGAAGAACAAATTTGTATATTCTTTTCACAAAACCACTGAACTAGCGAGAATACAAATACTTTTACTTTTGTACAAAAGTACTTTTCGGCTTATGTAGTTAAGCCTTTAAAAGCAACACAACTACCTTAGGGGAAAGCAGTAAGAATAGCTTATCACCTATTCACAAATCTTATGCAATGAAAATTAGCAACAGAAGTAACAAGTTGACGGTCTTTTTATTTATTGTCTACTAATATCACTTATTTTCAGCATTTTGGAAATGTAGTGAGTAACGTAAAGAAAATAAACAACGAGTACACACAAATAAAATAGGAATGGAAATAAGAGATGAGTATATAAAAATGTTTTCAATGTTCCATGTTTACATTCTGTAACTCTCGTTTTCAATGTTCCTGCAACTCTCGCATCGACAAAATTAAGTCGATAAACTCTGAAAATTGAAACAAATCTCAATTTTTTTTTCCATCTTTCAACGGTCTGAGCGAAAATTAAACGCATAAACGCAGCTAATAATACAAATAATAGTTGTAGTGCTTTCAGAGTTTTATGTTTCTAGGTCTTAATTCTCATTGGACTGTTGCACCACATAATTTATTTTACTTACTTAATGATTAAAACTGGCTTCAAATAACTAACTAATATTTATCTAAATGCGTAATTTAGAATTGTTTCTAAATCTTCATTGTTTTTAAAAAGTTCTCAAGCTCTTAAAAAATCACCCATTATATTAAACAATGTCCTCTTTTCAATGGAGGACAATGAATACATAATGGGTGATTTTTTAAGAGCTTGAGAACTTTTTTAAAAAAAAAAACGCATAAAATTTGCGTAAAGCGCGAAACACATTTCGAACCGAACACTGATTTTGGTAATAAAATTCAATGATTTGCAAGCGTTGCTCGTTAGTAAGTCTATTCATGATGAAATGTCAAAGCATACTGAGCATCTTTCTCTTTGACACCATGTCTGAAATCCCGCGTGATCTGTCAAATACTAATGCATGAAAATCCTAACCTCAAAAAAATCACCCGATATTTATATTTTTTATATTTAATCTAAAAAATATATTTAAAAAAGCATTAAAATTTAATTTTATGATAGGTATCAATTTGTACATACATAAAATTTTTTCATTGCATGAAGTTTTTATACGGAAATTAAAAATTCAATTCAGTACATCCTGTTAAGCCGTTAAAAAAAATAAAAAACGACCTACTTTTGAATATACCTTTAAATGTGTGCAATTTTGATTGTGTTTGTACTTCATACGTACAAATAACAAATAATACGCAATAATAACAACAACAAAACAATTGAATATATTTAAAATCTTCAATGCATCATATGCCAAATATGGCAACAATTCATTTTTCACAAAAATTGAAAATTGAAAATTTAGAATCAAACGAGAATTATTAAATTCAAAATACCTACAACCAGCGTTAAAGTATACATCAAACATATGTATTTGTATATGCCAAATTTGGCAACATTTCATTTGCACAAAAATTGAAAATTTAAAATCAAACGACAATTTTTAAATTCAAAATACCTACAACGTTAAAGTATACATAGCTACAAACATATGTGTGTATATACGTCATATCTCCTCTGCATTGCCAAGTGGAAGCAAAAAAAAGTAAACAAATATTATTCCTTCTTGGTTTGACATTTGTATTTTGGCGAACTCAGCGAACTCCCTCAGATATATTTGTTTATGCAACTTAAACAAATACACTCCTCTCATTCTTTTTATACAGTCATTTTCTCCTCATTCTTAACTCTACACCAAGCTTTTTGATACACGCAGCGCCATTGACGTCGTGGAGATGAAATAAAAAATTTCGTTCCATAGGAGTACTATAAGAAATATAAAGTGTCCCAAAATTAACGCAAGATTTGAATTAAATAGAAAACGCCGTTTTTAGTCTTTTGATAGTTATATTTTTATTGACTCGTAAAGTACATAGGATAGGGTTATGTATGAAATAACACATCGGACAAATGGCCTCCACGGCTTTGCATGCACATGCGCACTCTTTTGTTGAAATTTTCCATGACCATTCTGCATAAATGTGGCTGAATTTCGTTGATGCAGCGTTGAATCTCCTCCTTTAATGCACGGGTGGTTGTGGGCTTGTTGACATAGACTTGTGATTTCAAATAACCCCATAAAAAGAAGTCTAATGGTGTTAAATCACACGATCTAGGAGGCCAATTTTGATCACCGAAACGAGAGAGTACACGACCTGGAAATGTCTCATGCAGTAATTGAATTGTTTCACGGGCTGTATGACATGTGGCACCGTCTTGTTGAAACCACATATTGGACACATCAATATCATCCAATTTTGGCAGAAAGAACTGTGTAATCATGTCGCGATATCGAGCACCAGTAACAGTCACTGCTTGACCAGCATCATTTTCAAAAAAATATGGCCCAATTATGCCTCCAGCCCAAAATCCACACCATACAGTCACGCGTTGTGGATGCATTTGTTTTTCGACAATCACATGTGGGTTCTCCGAACCCCAAATGCGGCAATTTTGGCGATTAACAAAGCCATCAAGATGAAAATGGGCTTCATCGCTTAGGATGATTTTGCTCGAAAAATCAGGGTCCATTTGTTGATGTTCAATAATCCATTCAACGAACTCTCTTCTCTGTCCATGGTCACTAGGCTTCAATTGTTGTGTTAATTGAATTTTGTAAGCATGAAGACACAGATCTTTGGTGAGTATACGCTGTAGAGAGGTTCTTGAAATTTGCAATTCTTGTCCACGACGTCAAATTGAGGTTCCTGGATTGTCAGCAACACTCTCACGCACTGCTTCGACATTCACATTTGAACGGCTTGTTTTTGGACGACCAGTGTGTTTGGCGTCTCCAACGGATCCAGTCTCCATGAATTTTTCAATTAATCTCTTCACAGTTGACGAAGTTAAAACACTATTCCGACCATATTTTGTATGAAATTTTCGAACTGCAGCCGCCAAGCTTTCACTATTTTTGAAATATTCTTTAATAATGAAGACACATTGTTCTCTCGTGTAACGCTCCATTTTTAATAACCCTATACTGTTAGCTGTCAAATTGCTTTTTTTTCAGGGTTGCCAACACTTCACTGCACAAATGGCGGCAAATTCAAATCTTGCGTTAATTTTGGGACACCCTTTATATATAATGAATCAGCTGTTCAGAGGTGTTCAAAGAAAATTAAAAATTGTGTATGAACAACTTTTTGGTACTCTCATTGTGTTCGTTTGAGAGTAATATCATTCGAATATGAAATAAAATTAATTAATCTTGTTAGGTGCCAGAACAATGAAGATTTAGAAACAATTCTAAATTATGCATTTAGATAAATATTACTTAGTTATTTGAAGCCAGTTTTAATCATTAAGTAGGTAAAATAAATTATGTGGTGCAACAGTCCAATGAGAATTAGGACCTAGAAACATAAAACTCTGAAAGCACTACAACTATTATTTGTATTATTAGCTGCGTTTAATTTTCGCTCAGACCGTTGAAAAATGCAAGAAATCTCAGATTTGTTTCAATTTTCAGAGTTTATCGACTTAATTTTGTCGATGTGAGAGTTGCAGGAACATTGAAAACGAGAGTTACAGAATGTAAACATGGAACATTGAAAACATTTTTATATACTCATCTCTTTTTTCCATTCCTATTTTATTTGTGTGTACTCGTTGTTTATTTTCTTTACATTACTCACGACATTTCCAATATGCCGAAAATAAGTGATTTAAGTAGACACTAAATAAAAAGACCGTCAACTTGTTACTTCTGTTGCCAATTTTCATTGCATAAGATTTGTGAATAGGTGATAAGCTATTCTTACTGCTTTCCCCTAAGGTAGTGTGTTGCTTTTAAAGGCTTAACTACATACATAAGCCGAAAAGTACTTTTGTACAAAAGTTAAAATATTTGTATTCTCGCTAGGTCAGTGGTTTTGTGAAAAGAATATATGTACAAATTTGTTATTCAACAAAAATTTAAGTCTTATGCATCATTTTTATAAGGTTTCCAGTTGTAACTATTTATATCTTATCTTTCAGTTATATAGCGACAAGGAAAAATCTGTGAGGGAAAGTTCTAACTACAGTTTTTCTGAAAGTGCATCGTGGCTTATTCATAGATGTTTGCTAAACTTTTTAGGATATCGTAAATAAATGCAAATGAAAGTTAAGGGCTAAACCTGAAAAACTATGAACATAGAAAATGCTGTGTTCAAGTAATTATTATCGCATCCAAATTTCATCATTGATTTTTTTGGTGTATATAAAGCTAAAAACGTGATTCATGACAAATAAATGCTACATTAACACTAAGTTCCAGAAAATATCGACTGATACGGCAATTGCAGAAGATATGGATATTTTATATAAATATTCCCGGTAAACTGTTGAACTTTATTATTTCCGCCTTTTATAATTCAATGTAAAAGAATTCAATGCAGTATATTTTAGATAATACAGTAGTTAAATTAATAGTTAAGGTATTACTATTGAAATAAACATAACATTCATTTATAAAAAACGTTTACTCGTTCATATATACAAATAAAGTCTAGTCTAAAAAACCTTAACCTTGTTAAACACTTTCTGCACACATCCTTTCTTGTTTTGGTTGTTCCTGCCATCTCTCTGTAACTTAGAGAAAAAGAAGAGAAAACAAATTCACCACGAACTACCGGTATAACTTCTTCCGTTATTTATTGACAAACAAAAATGTTTTGCTAGAATTAATTTGAATTATAGGAGTGTTTTTGTAGATATATCTAAAAACGACAAGATGTTAGCAAAATTAAAAAAAAAAATTCATGAGAATAACAAATATTATAATGAGACTTTAAAAAACATAGCCTTCTTGGCTATCAATAAACAAAAATGAGAAATGTCGCATTTCCCGGAAATGATGTTTTTTTGTGTACTCTTCTCCGAGGTGAAAACATGTATACACCGATACGAAATCAACACGCTATAAAAAATGAGAGTCAGAGGTTTCGAAGAGACGGAGACGAGGAAATTTGGTTCTCTCATTTAGTTTTTTCTCTCTGCCCCATAGAGGAAATATATTATCTAGAGTCCCGACTTAATGGGTCTGCTCTCTTTCGGCCTACAAGCTAAATTGAGAGGATTTTGTCCATAAGGATAAGCATGTGTTAGTTGCCCCGTGCATTTCTTATGGGAAAAAGCAAAAACACTCCATTACCAAGACCGGAATCTTTCGTACGTTTCACTCTCCAAAACCCGTTTGTTTACATTGTTGTATTTGTAATTTTGACAATTAATCCATGAATAGATGTGAGCACAAACAAAAAAAAACGATGCCGTGGGCTAGCGGCATTTTGCACAGCAAAAACAAAATGGATGGGTTAATAAGTTTTTTTCAGGTTTTTCTTTTTACTTTTTTTCGATGAAGTAGTCAGTTTTAAGCTTTAATTTTGCAGTCATTTTGTTGATAGCGAACCAATGAACATTTTTGTCTTCAAAAAAGCATGTTCACCATCAGTTTATTATAATTAATTCACTAATTTACAAAAATCATTACGAAATTCTTCAAATTTCAAAATTAACCTCGGATTTTTGTATCAAAGATGCGTTCGAAGAACCATCAAGTTAAGGGTGCGAGCGCAATTTTTGTATTGAATTCTAATAAATTTTCGTTAATGAACGGCCCAAATATTTTTTTTGCAAATAATTAAAATCTGTATCAATTTAATTAATCCAAATGTATTTATAGTTTGTTTTTAATGATTAAAGCTTGAAACTATTTTTCAATTCCATTTTGATTAATAAATATTATATTTAAAAAAATAGTTATAATCGAAAAATACCTTATCCATAACATTCTTTATTGATGGAAACATACATGTAAAAAAAACTATGCATCAAAGGAACACCAATGTTTTAAAAAAGTAACCAGAACGATTATAGCGAATCTGTTGAATAAATGCAGAGCAAATAAAATGCAAATTTTGACATATATCACAAAATGAAAACGTCTTAAAATCGTTCTAAATTCATGCACAACTCATTCAATAGATCATGTAATCGACATGAATGTTGATTGTTGACGTACAGAATTTTTTTTTAGTGAATTCCCACTGTTTAACTCAAAATATAATTTTCATTCATTCCTTAAAAATGTTTAGTTACCAAAGTTCAAGTTTACTTATTATTGTTTGAAGGGTATGTTTAGTAAAAGTGCTGCTAATAATGAAAAAAATAAATGAGTTTTACGTACATGTTTTTGTTTTTATTATAAATACTTCCATATATTACATTTTATAAATGCAGAACATAGAAGAAAATATATACAAACAATAGTTTTCAGATATAAAGCAGAGGTTAGTATAGAAAAATATTTTTGAGAAAGCCAATAATATTTTAGGTATGTTCATTAAAGAAATTTCCGCTTCAGCTAACCTTCATCAAGGTTTTAGAAACAAAATTAGCATTTATAGCAGCATTTAGTTGGTATTGTGTGTAACCATATTGCCTATTTCTATTCCTTAAAGATGCTTTACACAAAGCAGCTTATTTTTAAAACATGGTTCCCTCAAATTTTTATTCCAAAATCTAACTACAAACAAAATTCCAACTCTAACATAGTCCCTTAAAAAGAAATTTTCAGGAATATTTCTGCAACAAACAAAACTAAAATTTGGTCTTGCAACTACCGAACTGCTTAAATGATGAAAATACTAATCTAATTGAGGAATCTGAACCAGCTAAAGTTAACAATGGAACTTCACAAGTATGCTTCTCGTAGCATTGTCTGTACAAAAAAATACGGAGGCATCCGCCTATTGTTTCCACCTGAACTTCTAACGTCGCCAAGAAAATGCTCTAAACAAACTACACCTGAAAAAATTGTCTGTTTTGTTGTTTTACAAAGTATTGAGTTACACTTTTGTTCATTTGCAATAACTATACTTAACCGGTTGCAGCGCATGTTGCGTTCGCAAATTATTTAAGTAAACAAAATAAATAATAATAAACTAATAAATCATTAAATAATATGTATTTGGTCAATTTTATTTTATTTAATATACATTTACAACATTTATTTGGATGGAAATTAAAAAGCTATACAAATCTTCCAATTTAAGACCATATCAGCACTTCAGATTCTGTTGGTTAGGATTGTTTAGTTTTTCAACGAGGCCATGAAACATTCAAAATGAAGCATTTAGATGGGGCTGATTACTATAATGAAGCGTTTTGATGGGCCGAAACACTAAATGTGAGAATGTGTTTGGTTTTTTGCATCATTTCACGCACACTTTCTCACATTTAGTGCTTTCTAGCTTGTAGGCAAACCGAAATGTCAGTCTGAGATTCCGGGCTTGGTAATGGAGTGTTTTTGGGAAAAAGCCATTATGAATGTAGTTGATATGGAATCTGTGCCCATATTGCTCAACCGCGGGGGAAAAAACTATGAGGTGAACTCAGCCGTTCAAAAAAGAGATCCGTTGATTTCAAAAATTGAAAAATTAGTGCAATATTTTAAGAAAAATAAATTCTGCAAGTTCTTTTCAGTAAAAACTGTGCTAAAAATAATATTTGACTACTTTTGGCATACAAATTCTATGGTTTTTATGAAAAATTTCGCTAAAAACAGAAAAAATCATGCTGAAAGTATAGGCGTACCTTAGAACTGCAATGCGAACGTGGTCCAATTTGAGTTGGTTTCCAGTTATGACAGATTAACAACGAGGTGAGTATTTTGACAGCGAAAATGAAAACAAAACATACGAAATGTAATGGATATTTTTGCTTTTAAAAATATAATTTATGCAGATTTTTGATGATTGTATAAACAGGAGATTCCAAAATCTCGAAGATGGAGTCACGGTTATCGGCCTCGAACTCGTCGGATTCATCGGGGGTAATTATTTTCAGAGTTATTCAGGAGCATCAATCCCAGAAGCACTAAAAGTCTCGAAATCTGGCTCGGTTAATTCGGCAGCATCTATCAAGTCATCGATCGAGTAGTATCGCGGTCGTCGCGCGTAAGTTCACGATTAAGTTTACGAAGCTTGAAGCATGATGAGGATGTCCTAGATTTGAAGGGAGCACAGAGGAACGGGATAAAATCGATCTCAAAGATGTAAAGATGAAAGGAAGATGATGAAAATTGCGATGGCTGTTCTTAGATGATGCTGAAGAACAACTACCACTTAAATGAGAGAGCTACACCAACAGAAGTAAGTTTATTTAAAATCCAAAACAAATTTTGATTCATTTATTTACTTATTTAAAGGTCGTTTCACAATATCCAAGACATCAGAACTATCAAAAAAACAACCAGTTCATCCCCTGAAGAACACCACTACATATCTACGATGATTCAGTTCCTTATCGCCGCAGTGCTAGATAAAAAGGACTGCCAGCACATAGGATTCCTCATTATGAGGACGAGAGAGGAGTGCGTCCCAACACTTGAAGTGATTTTACAAAGAATTAAACTCCCAGGCCGGGCTGATGAATGGAGTTATCCTTTGATGAATTCCAAGTTCGTGGATATGAAGAAAATGATGAGTTCTACACTTGTTAATGTTGTTAAATAAGCTCCACTCATTTTTGAACAATAAGACATGATCTTATAACTGCGTCCGTTATTTTATTAAAAACTTACATCATATATAGACGTGCTAATAGATTTCTAATAATAAAACCCGTAGGTATAATTAAATAAACGCAGAAACCACAACTATAACACCAAATGAAAGCAAAAACTGATTTTTTTTTAAAACCTTTGGTGCGTGGCAAGAGGAGGTTAGGAGGTGGGTGAAGTGGAAGGGTAGGATAAGGATGAGGTAGGGAGAAGTCATAGGAAGAGTTTGGAAAGGGTAGGTTGGAATGTTAAGCTCCGGGGGACGCGGCCTGCTTGCGGTGCACGGCGTCAGCTCGTCGGACGGGGGGGATCTTGCCCCCGAAACTTAACCTCGCCTGCAGACAAAAACATATATCAGGCCAAGGAGGGAGGAAAGGGAAGGAAACATAAACGGATGGACTATGGCACATCAGGGCACTGCGGGTGTTAGTGCAGTGAGGCCATTACCCACCCTACCTTTAGGTGTCCGCGGCCAGTGTTGGACACCCCCAAAGTTGCTGGTCGGTTGTCGGCTTCAGGTCATCTCATGTACATGTCCGCTCCACTACCCTCGACACCCCTGAAACGAAACTTAAACTGTCATTGTTTCGCTCGGGCGAAACACAAAAAAACTTTCTTTTCCTTCTGCCGGCGTTTTTGTCGGAAGTAATTTATTTACATAATCAAAACAATATGAGTAACCTTGACAAAATGAACAAAAGATTTTCTTTTTACAAAAAAAACTAAAACAATAAAGCAAGAAAAGAAAGAAACAAAAAAAAATGGTAACAAAAAAAACGCACGGTCGGTAGTCGTAATCTCTATTATATTAGGTATATAAATTTACCCTTTGTGGTAATTTTTTTCCTAAAAAAAACGATCGACGAAGCCCTAATTTCTTACCCCTAAAGAGCTCTATGGAGGTAACGGATGGGACCTTACACAAAATAAATTACAGGCACGAACGCGACACTTCCAACAGTTTTTTTTTTTTTGGTACCTCACAAAATAAATTGCAAATAAATTGAAAGGTATGACTATAACTAACAGAAACAAATAACTTCCACGCCCGAACTATGAAATTAGATTAATTAATTGATAAAATTAAAAATTGAAAAAAAATGCAAAAGAAACTTAAGTAAAGGACAATCACAAACACAAAAAGATCCACAGGGTTATAAGATGGTTATACATATAGGTATATATAATATAAAGATGTTTTAGCGCATCTATTATGGATCGCTATTGCCGCTATCACTTTCCCTTCTTTATTTTGTTCTTTAGTTTGTTCAACTTCCTTTTTTTTCAATTTTTCTTATTTTAAAATTTCCTTTTATTTGAATTTTTTAAATTTCCTTTCTTTCTTCCTTTCAACTCTTTCTTTTAAATTTCCATTTATTTCAAAAAAATTTTGTAGCTTTCCTTTAATTTCAAATTTTTTTTTTTTTTAATTTCAAAATTTTTTTTATCAGGCGGCGACCCCGCTCTCCGCGAATTAATTCGGGCCGCCGGGAATTGATCTAGCATACGAAAATAACAGCAATAAATAACTTTATAGACTTAAAAAAAATGTTTAAGACACTCACCACCTTTTCTTGTTCTTAGTCTTTTTTTTCGTTTTAGGACTTTTGGTCTGAGTTCAGCACTTGATTTTCACCGGTTAAATTAAATTTCAGCAGTCACTTCTTCTTCTATAAATAATTAATCTGAATTTTTGTTTTCCATTTTATTTTATAATGACTTTACCCGATATCCTATTTTTTTTTTCTTACTATTATAATTTTTTTTTTCAATTGGAATTTAAATAATTACTTCATTTTTTTCTAAAAAAAATAATTAAACTTAAATTTCTTTTTTTTTTTTAAATTTATTTTCCTTTATTCACACCAAATAAATAGCAAGAAACATAGGAATTTACCCGAAATTTGATTTTCAACTTTTCTTCAATTTGAATTTGAATTTTTTTAATGTACCTCCACCCTACTATGTGGTAACCGACCAAATGAAGGTGAGCTGAAATTACCAACAAACCAACACAGGCAAAAAAAGTATTCGGATGATGTATTTGTACCTCTAACAGGAACACATCATCCGATCCCCATATCCATATAGCGTATGCCTCCACCCACATTATCGCACCGAAATAGTGGGAAACCACGCAGGTATTAGTGCACTTCCAACAGAATAGGGGTATCAGTGCCAAAAGAAATAAGGGTGTGTTCCAAAATTGGGAGTGAAATAAAAGAAACAGAACTCAACACGAGACAAGACCACTACAAAAAACCTATGCAAATAGTTACCAAAATAACAACAGAACCTATAAATACAAATCACCTAACCAAACACCTAAATTAAAATCACCTACCCACAGCAATGACAACGAAAACTAAACATGGACATAAAACAAATTTCCATTCACACGCAACTTAACCCGTCACCCAACTTCAGAGACAGAACACAAAACATAACTCACTTTTAAGAACAGACCTATTGCTTCCCAATGGAAAAATTCCATTGAGAACAACAACAAGGCGAATGACAGCTACAAAACTCAGAATTACTAAACAAAACATAAACAACACAACACCATTTGGGTAAGTCTGAAATTTAGTTTCTCGATATAAATTTTAATTTGTTTATTCTTTTATTTTCTTATTTACATAGGATTGAGGATGCAGTTCCTGGACAGGCGTCCACAACAAAATTTGCTGTTTATTGAGATATACTCTAAATAAATAGCAAAAACTCGAAATCTGGATGCCTGGGAATTGGGTGTGGATGAAGTTAATGAACGGGAGGTGCAAAGGGACGCTGAGATAGGTGAGTTTTTTGAACATCGCCATTTGTTTTCTTTGAAATTATTTGTTTGTTTTTTCCTTTTCTAGATTACATGAGTGTGTGGAAAACTGTGGGGAAAAACCCACGATTTAAGCCGGGCAAAATATTGTCCTACAATTCAGTAAAGGTTAGTGTTTCACATATAAAGATAAGTCGGCTTCCATTTTGTTTTTCCTTCTATTTTTTTTTCATAGTGATACCTTAGGGAGGTCAATGACCCTGACAATATTGCCGACCTACCTCAACGTTGGTATTAGGAGGAGCGATTTACATTTTAATAATTATAAATAGTAATTAAACAACTAGACACGGGTAACTAACACTTATATACATAGCTATCTATACATTTAACAATTAACATTCATTTTTCAGGATTTTGTTTCAGGACTGCCGATACCCCCACCTGCTGGAGTGAACTGTTTACCAAGGATTAGGATGCTGGGAGGCACACCTTTTGGAGATGGACCGGAGGTACCCGACAGAGGTTGACGAGCAGAAACCAAGCGAGTATACCATCTGTCAAGCATAAAGTGCATACAAAAAAAACTATATTTACTTTATAGTACCTACTAATTTTCCTGTATTTTGTTTTTCAGAAATCGTCAAATGAAAGTAGTCAACAATCGTTATTATTCCGTCATCTCTAGCCGCCACCACTACACATTTCTAAGCTACATCATCCATATATCATGCAATTATTTATGGGTGAGTGAACCTTTTTTTTTTTTTTTTGAACTTTATTTCAAGTGATTATGTGCTAGATAAAAAAAAATGAATAAATAAGTAAATAAATAAATAAATAGTGAATAAGTTAATAAAATTGGTAAATATCACAGATCGTAGTTTTTAGTCATTGCGGATAGCAACTAAATTAATAAATAAATAAATAAAAAGTAACTAAGTTATTAAAATTAGTAATTTAAGTAGGTATCACAGATTTTTAAAAGAGAAGTTACTTAAGCTAAATTAAAAGAAAATGTAAATATCACAGATAAAAAAAAGGTCTTAAAGCTATCAGTCTTAGTAGGATTAATAAAGTTAATAAAAATATCTCAGATGGAATGGTTAAACCGTTTTATCACAGGTAAAAAAAAGTTTTAAACTATCAGTCTTAGTACAATTAATAATGTTAGTAAAAAAAATATCACAGGCGGAATGGTTAAACCATTTTATCACGGATGCTTAATAAAATAAGTTAAGATATTGATAAATAAATAAATAAATAAATAAGAACATTTAACATTAATTTACATTTAAAACATAAAGCATGCAATAAATATAATAAATATATATACATAACATATCCATGTTTATTAATCATTTCCAGGTACTTGTGTGTTTTGATATAGGGTGTTTCGGTTTTTTTCTTTCTTTTTTCCAACTTACGTTGAATAAATAAAATGAGTGATACTCACGGATAGTTTAATAAATTAACAAATAACAAACATAAACGATACGAATAGCAACAATGATAACTACGAAAAACGATTGGTATTTAAAACAATCAAACAAACGTGTTTTTGAAGCAATGTGCTTATTGTTTTAAATCTTTTGCGTGATATATTCCAAGTTTTTTTCCGGTTAAATTTTCTAACTCATACATTTGATTTCCGATTCGTTTAACTACGCGGCATTTAATATACTTCGGTGAGAGTTTCGCTGATAAACCTTTTGATGAATCGCTTAACACAAAATTTTTTTTATACACCTCTTGTCCGGGTGAAAATTGCACGTTTTTAGTACGGAGATTATAAATTCTTGAGGATTTATCGTTGGCCTTAATTATGTTTTCGCGGATTTGATTTCGTATGCACTGCAATCGACCTTGTCGGGGAAGAGTTAACAACTCGCTGTCGTCCAGCGCGTGCAACTTTTTTGCAAGTTCATAACTGCTACCGTGCGTCATCATGTTAGTGCCGAATAATGCATAATACGGTGACACACCGGTAGAGCTATGAACCGCGCTTCTTAACGCACACGCGATGTCGCTAAGGTGCGTATCCCAATACCTTTGATCATCTTTTAGGTATGATCGGATAGCAGGCAACAATGAGCGGTTCACCCTCTCCGACGCGTTCGATTGCGGTGCATAGTGAGCGGTTTTAAAATGCCTTATTCCGTATTTAGTTATCATTGATTCGAATTCTTTGGATACGAATTGTTTTCCATTGTCGGAATGGATTATGTTGGGTACTCCAAACATATTAAAGACGTCTTCTTTTAAAAATTTAATGACGCTTGAAGTACTTGCTTTTCGTAACGCTTTCAACAACACAAATTTGGACAAATGATCTAAGACAACAAACACGTATACATTTCCTAATTTTGACCTCGGATATGGTCCTAAAAAGTCAATGTATACTTTTTCAAACGGACGATTACTACAATAAGACGTAACAATAGGAGGACGAGATACTTGATTAGACGCTTTACTTTGTTTACAGACACTACAATTGGAGACGTATTCCCGAACATGCACAGTCATATTAGGCCAGTAGAAATAATTTCTAAGTCGGTTTAGGGTTTTCGCTATGCCGCCATGTGCGGATTTAGGAGGATCATGAGCCTTTTTTATAATTTCCTCGGTTAAACCTGATGGTACCCAAAGGAGCCATGAATGTTCGGACATTTCTTCCTCGCCTAATTTCTTAAAAACTTTTTTATAAACATATCCGTCTACGTATTTTAAGTCGGGAAGCTCATCTTTATGGTTGTAGACCGTCTCGATGAGGTCCAAATATTCATCGGAAAGGAATTCCGCTGACTTCAAGTCAATCAACGGGGCAACGTCCTCGAGAGTCATTGAATCCACATGTACCCGAGAAAGAGTATCCGGTACTACATGTTGACTTCCTTTACGGTGCTGTATGTCGAAGGTATAGGACTGTAACGAAAGACTCCACCTTGCGAGCTTGCCACTAAGGTCCTTCATGCTCATCAGCCATTTAAGGCTGGAATGGTCCGTTATGATCGTAAAGTCCATACCTTCTACATACGGCCTGAATTTCTTCACAGCCATCACCGCAGCCATACACTCCTTCTCGGTGACACTGTAGTTTCTCTGACTTTTATTGAATTTTTGAGAGAAAAACGCGATCGGTACCTCCTCTCCTTCCTCGTCCAACTGAACCAGTACAGCACCGATTCCCGCGTCAGAAGTATCACATTGGATGTAAAATCTTTTTGTGAACTCCGGGCGCGATAGAACCGGCGCTGAGATCAACGCTTTCTTCAGATTCTCAAATGCCATCAGCGCTTCATCCGTCATGAAGAACTTCTCGCTTCTCTTCTTCAGCAGGTCAGTCAAAGTTGAGAAGTCCTTTATAAATTTCCGATACCAGCCTGCCATTCCAAGTAGCCTACGGATCTACCTAGGGGTTTTCGGGACCGGGAAATTCACGATCGCCTCTACTTTCGCCGGATCCGTTTTAAATTTCCCACCACCAACTATGAAGCCCAAGTATTTTAACTCTTTGAAGCAAAATCTCGATTTCTTCATGTTGATGGTGAGATTGGCTTTACGTAAGCATTCGGCTACTTCGCTTAGCAGGCCGATATGGGTTTCAAAATCGGGTGCCATGATGAGCAAGTCATCGAGGTACACGAAAACACGCTCCCTAAGTCGTGCAGGAATCACCTTGTCCATCAACTGGCTCAACCGTTGAGCTGCATTGCACAACCCAAACGGCATCACTGTGAACTGGTACAAGGGTCTTCCCGGTACCGCAAAGGCAGTCTTTTCTCTACTCTGTTTCTCCAGCGGAATTTGCCAAAAGGCCTCTTTAAGATCGATGCTACTCATGTAGATCGCGTCAGGAAATCGGCTGGTGAGCCCTTCGATGTGAGGAAGAGGGTTGGCGTTTTTCTTCGTCAGTGCGTTCACCTTACGGGAATCCAAACAGAGTCGGTTTTTGCCGGGTTTCCGTAAGAGAACCACTGGCGAACACCACGGGCTTTCACTTTCCTCTATCACACCGAGACTCAGCATCTGATCCAACTCATCGTATAACAAGGTTTGTATCGCTGGAGAGACAGGGTAGTGACGCTGTTTCACAGGGAGGGCATCTCATCGATGGCGTGCTCCATCATGGTGGTCTTTCCAAGACCATCGCGCTCAAAACATAAAAATTTATCCTTGACTGCATCCAGTCTGGCCTGTTTATCGGAGGTTAACTGGTGGGCATTTGGAGAATCCGATTGTTCGTCAACCGAGATACTACTTATAATTCCCGGAGCTAACTGGAACACCCTCCAAAAGTCAACTCCAAGATAGATCTCCTGATCCAAGCTGGGAACGAGGAAGAAGGTCAACATCTCTTCTTTATTTTTATATTTAACACTAATAGAAATTTTGCCCACAATTGATTGACTTTTTCCGTCAGCGGTCCTAACTCCTGAACTAAAGGGTGTAATAGGACAGCCAAGTTCTTCAATCAACTGTTTGCAGTTTTTCCCTAATATGCTTACACTAGCACCGCTGTCTAGTAAGCCTAAAAACTCTCTCGAACCTATTTTAATTTTAGCATAAGGACGAGGATCAGATTCTAAATTTAAAATTGTTGAAGATATCTTCTTCGAAGTATCTTTACGGGCCTTGAATCTCGCCCTAGCCTTTAAAATATTTTTTGAAGGTGTGCTAACTGCACAGTTAAAAATTCTTGCCCGAGCTTTCTCATATTCCTGAAGACGGACATGTAACGGTTTGATTTCATATAACTTTCTTTCTTTTACTTTATCTTTTACAATTTCTCCTTTTTCTTCTCGCTTTAAAATTTTAATTTTCATCTCACCCTCTTGCAAAAGAGGGGTTTTTATCGCTCCATCAGCTGATGTGGAGCTTTTTATATCTATTGGGGGTTCTGATTCGGATTGGCACGCGATTCCCCCGTACCCTTCGCGTCCCGAGACCGGTTTCCCTGATTGCATCGTGTGCAGCGTGGAGTTATTACATCTTCCAGGCCACACTTATAGCAAAACACGTTTCGCACATCAGACTCACAATCAAAGTAAGTATGGCCCTGCACTCTGCAGTTCCAACACTCTAATTTTGTTGTGTCCGCGTATTTGCGAGGCGGAATTTTTGGTCGAGGCGTACCAAACTGATAAGCAGCCAGCTGTTCATCAGCCGGTTGGTACTCCTCTTCCAATTCCAGCTCATTGACCGGATATTTGCCGGGTGGTTTGGCAAATGTTTTTGGCAATTCCTTCCTCGGGAATGCCACTTCTGCATCCTTACAGGCGGTCCTTAGCTGATCCAAGGTGAAGATGGCTTGCGGGTATACTAATTTCCCTATTTTTTCATTTAAGTTTCTTTTCAGAATTCGCACCATCTCTATGTCTGGTATTGGGACCCTTAACTGGAATTTCATCTTATTTATGGCCATGAAAAAATCTTCGCTACTCTCCCAGGAATGCTGCTTGCGATCCATGATGTCTCGTATTATCTCTAAGTCGGAGCGAGTATTTCTATACTGACGCAGCAAGGCATCCTTCAAAGCTGGCCAGTCATGACGGTAATTTGTCCGCTGAAACTGGCAGTACCACTCCGTAGCATTTCCTGAGAGAAGTAGATGAAAATCCCTTAATACTTCTGCCCAAGAACATCTATGCTTGTTCCGCTGGATCTCAACCCGAATTACGAAATCTTCAGCGGTCATAGTCGTTGGTTGGCCATCGAACTTCAAGCCCCATCTATCCAATCTTATTGGACCCTGGGGTCTCGGAGGATGAGTTGGGCCGTAGTACTCCGGTTGGTAGCCGTATGGGTTTGGAGTTCGCATGGGATGAAAGCTGGCATAGGGATCTGACGAAATTTCATCATACGCCGCGGGAAGATTAACCCTTTCTTGATGTCTTCTCGTCGGGTCAGGTATTCGGTGTCTCTGTTGATTGACTGGTACAAATGCGCTTCCACCTGGATCAACTGGAGGATGCTGCTGCAATGGTGGCTGTGTCGCTGGTACGGGTCTAGGTATCTGATCGGTGGAAGAATGATTATTTGGCCCTATATTCAAATTTTTAAGGAATTCACCAAGTTGATTTTGGATCTCACTCTTCAAGGTATTGGTCATTTCCCTTTGCATAACTTGTCGGGTAGTAGACAAACCTTCTACCATGGCCAAGTTAATGTACGCTCTTATATCTTCTGGTAATACTCTTTTTTCTTTCGGTTTCGTTACAGAAGGAGGTGGTCTTTGAGCTAGGCTCTCTAAGATGTCCCTAGAACTACCTGAGCCAGCTGCCTGAACAGATACTGGTCTATTACTAGTATCAGGCACAAAACCTGTCGCTGGCCGTACAGTATCGTTCATCGAGCCGATACTCTCCCTATCATGCACATTCTCTGCTCTCATCCCACTAAGTTGGCTAAACGGAGGAGGAGAAACTGAGTCAACCGTGCTATAATTATCAGGGCCAGCCAAAGGAATACTTGCCCTAGCTGGTTGGTTGGATTCAGCTCGGATCTGCCTATCAGAAATAAGAGGAGAATACATCATCCGCTGTCTAGAGGTATGATCTAACCCTTGACTTGCCGACCTGGTTAATATTGATTGATTTATTTCAGCATTCCTTATAAGGCGGTTTATGCGATCTTCCTCTTCTTTACTGGAATAAGCCATCGTTAATTTGTTCAACAATCAACCAGGAAAATGAAAAACGAAAACAACTAAAAGGTGGTGAGTTTCAAAAAAATTATTATTTTAGCTAATACCAACAAAAATTCCTCTTTTTTTTTTTTTAGAAAAACACCTATTTGTAGCAAAAAAAATGTACACCTCACGAAAAGAAAAATGTCAAAAAAAAAACGAAAAAATAAATAACTAATGTAATGTTGAAAAAAAATGTAAACTTAACTAAACTAGAATAATACGAGAAATGAAAAAGATAAATTGGAAAAACTAAATTAAGAAAAATAAATTAATGAAAAAAACAAAAATGTAAACTTAACGAAAACTGTATAAAGAAAATAAATAAATAAATAAATAAATAAATAAATAAGATAAAAGAACTGTAAACTGTAAACTTAAACCAAACAAAATATAATATTGTAACGAAAAGATATATAAATAACAAGAAAATTAAATAAATAACCAAAAAAAAATAATAAATAACAAAAGAATAATAAATAAGAAAAGAAAGGTTTAATAAATAACGAAAATACGTAAATAAATAATGGAAACGAAAAAAGTAAAGAAAAATATTGTAAATAAATAACTAATTTCTCAAAAACTGTATTTAAACTTATCAAAAAAACTGTAACTATATCAAAGTAAATTATTAAATAACTCCCAAAACTTGTAGAAAGCCAACAATTAACTTTGAAATTTGAAAAACTTGATTTTATTTAACAAAAAAAACAAACTGAAATAGAAATAACTCCAATTAAATTATACACAAAAGATACTATGAAACGATTAAGAAAAAAAAAATAATAATACTGAAACTTGTAACGAAAAACGAAAACAATAGATAGCCTTTTAACAAATGTAATTCTAAAAAACTATTTTAGAAAAACTTTGTAATGTTATCTTTAAATTATGTTAACTTACCAAAATTAAATTAGTCTTCTATAATGAAAACAAATTAATTCTATAAAGTAAGAAAACTTATTGAAAACTAACTAAGAAAACAAAAGAACAAATTAAGAAAAGTATCAAATTTCAATACTTTCGTAATGAACGTAAATAGAAATAAATAACGAAGAAAAAAAATTAACGAAACTCAAACAAAAAAATATAAGAAAATAACTTTTTTTGAAAAATAACTCACCAATGTAAAAAAAAATTAAATCAAAGAAAAATATATGATAATTTAATAATTGAAACAAAAAGATTTATGTAATTTCTTCACTTACAAATGAAATTTTAAGTTCGGTTTTCCATAAACAGACGGGGTGCTTCAGGTAGCTTATGAGCGACATGGTACGACCCTACTGACGACCTCGCTGAAAAAAGAGACATCAGACGGACAGACTAAACTTCCCCTGATGTGACCATAATAGGACAGGAAAACTACTAAAACACCAACGATTTACATTACAAAGTTTTTCCCTTACCGTTCCTGCAATTCTAGACTATCTCTAGGGACCTTGCTAGAAGACATGAAACGGTAGGGTAAAACTTACAAAAATTTTGGAACGATGATGTCGGACTACACGTCTCGCACAATCAATCGTCCAAGTAGAAAAAGACGAAACTAGGAAAAGAAAAGTGAAAAATTAGAAAAATAGAAAAGTAAAAAAGTTAGGATGGGAATAGGTAAAAGACAATACTAAAATGTACTGACTGACCTTACTCAAGCTTTCGCAAAGGAACGTCGCGATACACCTAGGTTCGCCTGTGGCCTTCCTGGTGCAGACATACGCCCTTTTCAAAAACTTCAGTAATTCCAGGAAGAACATCACATTCATTAACCGCAGTCGCTGTGAATTTTCAAACACTCGTCGCGATACGACTAGGTACGCCTGTGGCCTTCCTGACGCAGACATACGAGGTTTAAAAATCCACAGCAAGTTTGGTTGGGACAGTACGACATCAAAAAAGAACTGAAACTAGTACAACATAAACTAATTCGCCAAAAAAAATGTTCCAACTGGGTTGGAACACCCTTTAAATACGTTGGGCGCTATTTTGGTGCGAGGCAAGAGGAGGTTAGGAGGTGGGCGAAGTGGAAGGGTAGGATAAGGATGAGGTAGGAAAAAGAGATAGGAAGATTTGGAAAAGGTTAGGTGGGAATGTTGAGCTCCGGGGGACGCGGCCTGCTTGCGTTGCACGGCGTCAGCTCGTCGGACGGGGGGGATCTTGCCCCCGAAACTCAACCTCGCCTGCAGACAAAAACACAGATCAGGCCAAGGAAGGAGGAAAGGGAAGGAAACATAAACGGACGGACTATGGCACATCAGGGCACTGCGGGTGTTAGTGTAGTGAGGCCATTACCCACCCTACCTTTAGGTGTCCGCGGCCAGTGTTGGACACCCCCAAAATACTTTACCGTTCCAGTAAAAATCAGGTCCTTACCATCGTTGAAAATCAGCTACCATCGGCACCCCTGAAAAATTCTTCAGCGAATCATTGTTAGTGGGTGCTCCGATGGACGATTTAATTTGCATGGAGTGGCGGCTGAGTCCTTTTAGGACGATCGGGGATCGCCGATGTTCCAACACTGTTATTTATTTTTTTATAAATTTATTACTTGGTTCACCACTTGTTTAATTTGTTTCTTTCTTGTTTCTTTTTTTTTTGAGTTTTGATTTTAATTAAATAAGTTTATTTGTATTTAATTCAGTTTTGTCAAAACAATTTACTTTCCTCAAAAAAACTATGGCAGCTCTATTTTATCCCGCTTGCTTATTCGTTTCTTTTCGGAATGTTTAAGAAAGCACTCTTCACCACTGTTGAAATATTTTTTTTCCTTCTGTTTATTTCTATACATTTGATTTGATTTTCATTCAGTTTATAATATTTTTGTTCTTTCTTCAAAAAAAAAAAAACTATAGCAGCACTCTTTCACCACTCTTGAAATTTTTATTTTTTTTTTTCAAAACCAATAAATTTTGTCTTAAATTTTATTCGGTTTGTTTTAATTACATCTTTTTTTTTTTTTAAACAACTTTGGCGGCAATTCCACAACCGAACTCTTTTTCCTTCTTTTCCGAATTCCCACTCTACCACTCTTGAATTGTTTCGTTTTTTTTTTTTTTTTTTTAAATTTTCATTCAATCAATTTTATTTTAATTTTCCTCAGTTTCATAAATTGGTTCTATTCAAAAAAAACTATCGCCGCACTATCTCCACCCGCTTCTTTTCTAGATCTCTTTTCCGCAACCAAAAAAAACTTCTCTCCGCAAAAAAAATCACCATCTCCCTAAGACAAACGAACAAACCAGCACAGAACTTTGACACCTCTCGGCAAAACATCCCACCCCAAAACTAATCGTACGATCACCATAAAGCATCATTCACATGAGCGCGACCAACGAACGACGAACGAATTACAAAATGTGAGTTTATATACGTTTAAAGACATATTTCCACACAAATTCTTAACAAAACGATAGCAATATAGTTTCTATTTGATTTATAATGCATACTTTTACTTTTCAATATCATATATTAATAAATTTAAGAAAACAAATTTATTCGTCGCGAAAAAAATTATAGTTGATACGAACTGTCAAACTTTATTCGCGTTCCACATTATCCACACTCGCAACGAATAAAAAAATCGCACGTACTTAACCTAAAAAAATCGTTCTTGTTTTGGTTTCGGTGGTGAATGTCAAACTTCATTCGCGACGAATTAAAAACTCTCATGTGAAAGAAATGTCAAAATCGACGAATATTCGTTCATTCGTTGGTCGTTGGTCGTTGGTCGTGCTCATGTGAATATTGCTTAACTGCACCAACATCACCCGATTAACATCTCTTAATATTCATATTCTTTACATGTATCTGTATTGGTGAGCATAAATCCTCTTTTCCCTATTCATCTTTTTCCATCTTCGAATTCGAACTTCATTCAGACCCACATTAATATGTACTAGAACTTACAAACAAAAATGAAATTCCATGTTGTAACCTTCGACAGATAGATGGTGTCTAAGGTTAAGGGCATAGAGGAAATATATTATCTAGAGTCCCGACCGGTACCCGTCCTACCTGAAACACCCTCAAATTTTATTCGAGGTGAACTCTCTCAAATACTAAAAGCAAAGAGAGAAAAAAAAGAATCGTTAACCACGAACCTACTCAATGCCGATGCAACTGTGGAGAAGATGTATGTCAACGAGTGCTTAACACATGAAACAAGACGTTTATTTAAAACTGCAACAACAATGAAGACAACGAAGAAATATAAATATGTATGGACGAGAAATGGGACTGTTTACATGCGGAAAGAAGAGGGTGACAACTGTGTAAGAATTAATTGTACTGCTGATTTTCTTAAGCTATGAATGTAGTTAGACCTGATTCACCTTCTAATTTTTCTGTTACCGCGTTTACAAGGAGAATCGAATCCGAATTGAATCAGGATTTAGCGCCGTATAGACCTGGATCGGATCGAAATAGGATTACTCGATCCAATCCCACTGAAAGAGGTGAATCGAATCGAAAATTTGTTTGTAAACCTGAATCGGGGAATCGAGTTATTGGTGTGTGAGGTTTTGCTTGTGTGCGTGCGATAAGTTGTTTCCCTCTTGTTTGTTCTAAGCTGAATTTAATTAGGCGTGCGTCTTTGTGTTGAGAGCATTGTTATAAAATGTGAAATTTATTTGAAAGTTATTCACGTAGCATTACGCACACAAATAAAACCCAAATGCCATTTCGATTCCATTTGAATTCGATTCCTCGATTCAGTGCCACCATATACCTGGATCGAAATCTCAATTCGATTCGATTCGATTCCTCGATCTCCTCTTGTAACCAGGGTATGTATGTGATAACCCAGTCGATCTCGTAAACTCTGTAGATTATTGTTTTTGTTTACATCAAAATATACGTAGCTTGAGAAAAAATTTTCCGATTTTTTTAGCTCATCTTGATTCGTTAATGAACTTGTTGTGGACGCCTGGTCAGGAACCACCTCAATCCTAAATAAGAAAATAGGAGAATAACTAAATTAAAATGTATTTCAAGAAAATAAATTTGATACTTACCTAAATGTTGTTTATGTTTTGTTTGGTAATTCTGAGTTTCGTAGCTGTCATTAGTAGTTGTTGTTCTCAATGGAATTTCCATTGGAAAGCAATAGGTCGGTTCGTAAAAGTGAGTTCTGTTTTGTGTTCTGTCTCTGAAGTTGGGTGACGGGTTAAGTTGCATGTGAACGATAGTTTGTTTTATGTCCATGTTTAGTTTTCGTTGTCATTGCTGGGGTTAGGTGATTTTAATTTAGGTGATTAGTTAGGTGATTGTTATTTATATATTGTGTTGTTACTTTGTAATTAGGCGTACGGATTTTTTTTGTAATGTTCTGGTCGCATGAGGGTCTGTTCTACAGGTCTCCCCTTGGTAAACAGTGGAACACCTCCTTGGTTTTTGGGACCCTGAGACCCCTATTTTTTTTGGAAGTATACCAATACCTACGTAGGGTCCCACTATTTGAGTGTGATGATGTTGGTGGAGATATACACTGTGTGGATAGGTGGATCGGATGATGTGTTCCTGTTAGAGGTACAAATACATCATCCGAATGCTTTTTTGCCTGTGTTGGTTTGAAGGTAATTTCAGCTCACCTTCATTTAGCTGGTTACCACATAATAAGGTGGAAGTGCATTCAAAAATTTAAATTCAAATTGAAAAAAAATTTTGTAAGAAACCGTCGAAAATCGGATTTTTGGTAAATTCTTATTTTTAGTGTTGTTTATTTATTGTAAAATTTAAATTATTTTTAGAAAAAAAAAGGTGTTTATATAAAGGTTATATAAAGATAAAAAAAAAAGAACTGTGAGAAATAAAGCGCGTAGCGTAATACTACTGCCCTAAAGGAAAACCAAAACAAAAAAAAAATTAACTAAGAACAGGAAAAGGTGGTGAGTGTTTTAAAATTTGTTTTAAGTCTAGAAGGTTATTTATTTTTTCTATTTTTGTGTGCCAGTTTAATTCTCGGCGGCCCGTATTAATTCGAGGAGAGCGGGGCCGCCGCCTGAAAAAAATTTGAAATTAAAAAAATTTTAAAGTTAAAGGAAAAATAAAAATTGACATTTAAAGAAACTTAAAAAATTGCAATAAAAGAAATTTAACACAGTGGAATTGAAAATTTAAAAACTGAAAGAAAAGAAAGAATAAAAGAAATTAAAAGGGTATATAAAATAGACGTGTTTAAGGAAAATTCCGAAAATTCAATAATCTGAGCCAGTGAAAAGTCCCGCAAATAGCGATAGCAGAAAAGGCGACCTCATCTATATATCCTTATATAAAACCATACAGGCCCTGTGGATCTTTTTGTGTTTGTGATTGTCCTATAATTAAGTTTTTGTTGCAATTTTTCCTAAAATTAATTCGTTAGCTAATTAATTAACGTTGGTTCAAAGGCGTGGAAGTGTTTTTTTTTTTTTCCTCTTTTGTATATTTCAATAATTTATTTTCTTATACTTCGATTGTGAGGTGCGAAAAGAAAACGGTTAGTGTAAGTTTCGGGTTCGGTCCATAAATTTTATTTTATAGGGTCCTAAGAGATACCTCCTGAGAGCTCTTTAGGGGTAGGAGATTAGGGCTCCGTCGATCGTTGCAGGAAAAAAAAATACCGCAAAGGGTAATCCTAAATATATAACTATACTGACTGAGATTTTTTTTTGTTACCATTTTCTTTGTTTCTTTTTTTTTGGATTTATTGTTATATTTTTTTTTTGTTAAAATCTTTTGTTAATTTTTTTGTCAAGTTTACATTATTGTTTTCGTCATGTAAAAATAATAAAAACTTCCGACAAAACGCCGGTGAAAAAGAAAAAGAAAGTTTTTTTATGTTTCGCAAAAGCGAAACAATGACATTTTAAGTTTCGTTTCAGGGGTGTCGAGGGTAGCGGATAGGACATGTAAGAAGACCTGAAGCCGATAATCGACCAACATTTGGGGGTATCCAAAACTGGCCGCGGATACCTAAAGGTAGGGTGGGTAATGGCCTCACTGCAACAACATCCGCAGTGCCCTGATGTGCCATAGTCCGTCCGTTTATGTTTCCTTCCCTTTCCTCCTTCCTTGGCCTGATCTGTGTTTTTGTCTGCAGGCGAGGTTGAGTTTCGGGGGCAAGATCCCCCCCCCGTCCGACGAGCTGACGCCGTGCAACGCAAGCAGGCCGCGTCCCCCGGAGCTTGACATTCCAACCTACCCTTTCCAAACTCTTCCTATGACTTTTTCCTACCTCATCCTTATCCTACCCTTCCACTTCACCCACCTCCTAACCTCCTCTTGCCTCGCAACAAAATGGCGCCCAACGTCGTTAAAGGGTGTTCCAACCTAGTTGGAACATTTTTTTTGGCGAATTAGTTTATGTTGTACTAGTTTCAGTTTTTTTATGTCGTATTGTCGTAACCAAACTTGCTGTGGATTTTTAAACCTCGTATGTCTGCGTCAGGAAGGCCACAGGCGTACCTAGTCGTATTGCGACGAGTGTTTGAAAATTCGCAGTGACTGCGGTTAATGAGTGTAATGTTCTGTCGGGAATTACTGAAGTTTTTGCAAAGGGCGTATGTCTGCACCAGGAAGGCCACAGGCGTACCTAGGTGTATCGCGACGTTCCTTTGCGAAAGCTTTAGTAAGGTCAGTCAGTACATTTTCGTTTTGTCTTTTACCTATTCCCATCCTAACTTTTTTTTACTTTTCTATTTTTCTAATTTTTCAATTTTCTTTTCCTAGTTTCGTCATTTTCTACTTGGACGATTGATTGTGCTGAAAGAGGTGAATCGAATCGAAAATTTGTTTGTAAACCTGAATCGGGGAATCGAGTTATTGGTGTGTGAGGTTTTGCTTGTGTGCGTGCGATAAGTTGTTTCCCTCTTGTTTGTTCTAAGCTGAATTTAATTAGGCGTGCGTCTTTGTGTTGAGAGCATTGTTATAAAATGTGAAATTTATTTGAAAGTTATTCACGTAGCATTACGCACACAAATAAAACCCAAATGCCATTTCGATTCCATTTGAATTCGATTCCTCGATTCAGTGCCACCATATACCTGGATCGAAATCTCAATTCGATTCGATTCGATTCCTCGATCTCCTCTTGTAACCAGGGTATGTATGTGATAACCCAGTCGATCTCGTAAACTCTGTAGATTATTGTTTTTGTTTACATCAAAATATACGTAGCTTGAGAAAAAATTTTCCGATTTTTTTAGCTCATCTTGATTCGTTAATGAACTTGTTGTGGACGCCTGGTCAGGAACCACCTCAATCCTAAATAAGAAAATAGGAGAATAACTAAATTAAAATGTATTTCAAGAAAATAAATTTGATACTTACCTAAATGTTGTTTATGTTTTGTTTGGTAATTCTGAGTTTCGTAGCTGTCATTAGTAGTTGTTGTTCTCAATGGAATTTCCATTGGAAAGCAATAGGTCGGTTCGTAAAAGTGAGTTCTGTTTTGTGTTCTGTCTCTGAAGTTGGGTGACGGGTTAAGTTGCATGTGAACGATAGTTTGTTTTATGTCCATGTTTAGTTTTCGTTGTCATTGCTGGGGTTAGGTGATTTTAATTTAGGTGATTAGTTAGGTGATTGTTATTTATATATTGTGTTGTTACTTTGTAATTAGGCGTACGGATTTTTTTTGTAATGTTCTGGTCGCATGAGGGTCTGTTCTACAGGTCTCCCCTTGGTAAACAGTGGAACACCTCCTTGGTTTTTGGGACCCTGAGACCCCTATTTTTTTTGGAAGTATACCAATACCTACGTAGGGTCCCACTATTTGAGTGTGATGATGTTGGTGGAGATATACACTGTGTGGATAGGTGGATCGGATGATGTGTTCCTGTTAGAGGTACAAATACATCATCCGAATGCTTTTTTGCCTGTGTTGGTTTGAAGGTAATTTCAGCTCACCTTCATTTAGCTGGTTACCACATAATAAGGTGGAAGTGCATTCAAAAATTTAAATTCAAATTGAAAAAAAATTTTGTAAGAAACCGTCGAAAATCGGATTTTTGGTAAATTCTTATTTTTAGTGTTGTTTATTTATTGTAAAATTTAAATTATTTTTAGAAAAAAAAAGGTGTTTATATAAAGGTTATATAAAGATAAAAAAAAAAGAACTGTGAGAAATAAAGCGCGTAGCGTAATACTACTGCCCTAAAGGAAAACCAAAACAAAAAAAAAATTAACTAAGAACAGGAAAAGGTGGTGAGTGTTTTAAAATTTGTTTTAAGTCTAGAAGGTTATTTATTTTTTCTATTTTTGTGTGCCAGTTTAATTCTCGGCGGCCCGTATTAATTCGAGGAGAGCGGGGCCGCCGCCTGAAAAAAATTTGAAATTAAAAAAATTTTAAAGTTAAAGGAAAAATAAAAATTGACATTTAAAGAAACTTAAAAAATTGCAATAAAAGAAATTTAACACAGTGGAATTGAAAATTTAAAAACTGAAAGAAAAGAAAGAATAAAAGAAATTAAAAGGGTATATAAAATAGACGTGTTTAAGGAAAATTCCGAAAATTCAATAATCTGAGCCAGTGAAAAGTCCCGCAAATAGCGATAGCAGAAAAGGCGACCTCATCTATATATCCTTATATAAAACCATACAGGCCCTGTGGATCTTTTTGTGTTTGTGATTGTCCTATAATTAAGTTTTTGTTGCAATTTTTCCTAAAATTAATTCGTTAGCTAATTAATTAACGTTGGTTCAAAGGCGTGGAAGTGTTTTTTTTTTTTTCCTCTTTTGTATATTTCAATAATTTATTTTCTTATACTTCGATTGTGAGGTGCGAAAAGAAAACGGTTAGTGTAAGTTTCGGGTTCGGTCCATAAATTTTATTTTATAGGGTCCTAAGAGATACCTCCTGAGAGCTCTTTAGGGGTAGGAGATTAGGGCTCCGTCGATCGTTGCAGGAAAAAAAAATACCGCAAAGGGTAATCCTAAATATATAACTATACTGACTGAGATTTTTTTTTGTTACCATTTTCTTTGTTTCTTTTTTTTTGGATTTATTGTTATATTTTTTTTTTGTTAAAATCTTTTGTTAATTTTTTTGTCAAGTTTACATTATTGTTTTCGTCATGTAAAAATAATAAAAACTTCCGACAAAACGCCGGTGAAAAAGAAAAAGAAAGTTTTTTTATGTTTCGCAAAAGCGAAACAATGACATTTTAAGTTTCGTTTCAGGGGTGTCGAGGGTAGCGGATAGGACATGTAAGAAGACCTGAAGCCGATAATCGACCAACATTTGGGGGTATCCAAAACTGGCCGCGGATACCTAAAGGTAGGGTGGGTAATGGCCTCACTGCAACAACATCCGCAGTGCCCTGATGTGCCATAGTCCGTCCGTTTATGTTTCCTTCCCTTTCCTCCTTCCTTGGCCTGATCTGTGTTTTTGTCTGCAGGCGAGGTTGAGTTTCGGGGGCAAGATCCCCCCCCCGTCCGACGAGCTGACGCCGTGCAACGCAAGCAGGCCGCGTCCCCCGGAGCTTGACATTCCAACCTACCCTTTCCAAACTCTTCCTATGACTTTTTCCTACCTCATCCTTATCCTACCCTTCCACTTCACCCACCTCCTAACCTCCTCTTGCCTCGCAACAAAATGGCGCCCAACGTCGTTAAAGGGTGTTCCAACCTAGTTGGAACATTTTTTTTGGCGAATTAGTTTATGTTGTACTAGTTTCAGTTTTTTTATGTCGTATTGTCGTAACCAAACTTGCTGTGGATTTTTAAACCTCGTATGTCTGCGTCAGGAAGGCCACAGGCGTACCTAGTCGTATTGCGACGAGTGTTTGAAAATTCGCAGTGACTGCGGTTAATGAGTGTAATGTTCTGTCGGGAATTACTGAAGTTTTTGCAAAGGGCGTATGTCTGCACCAGGAAGGCCACAGGCGTACCTAGGTGTATCGCGACGTTCCTTTGCGAAAGCTTTAGTAAGGTCAGTCAGTACATTTTCGTTTTGTCTTTTACCTATTCCCATCCTAACTTTTTTTTACTTTTCTATTTTTCTAATTTTTCAATTTTCTTTTCCTAGTTTCGTCATTTTCTACTTGGACGATTGATTGTGCGAGACGTGTAGTCCGACATCATCGTTCCAAAATTTCGTGTAAGTTTTATCCTACCGTTTCATGTCTTCTAGCAAGGTCCCCAGAGACAGTCTAGAATTGCGGGAACGGTAAGGAAAAACTTTGTAATGTAAATCGTTTGTGTTTCTTAGTAGTTTTCCTATCCCATTATGGTCACATCAGGGGAAGTTTTTCTGTCCGTCTGATGTCTTTTTTTTTGCAGCGATGTCGTCAGTAGGGTCGTACCATGTCGCTCATAAGCTACCTGAAGCACCCCGTATGTTCATGGAAACCTGAAATTAACATTTCTTTTGTGAGTAACGAAATCGTTTACTTAAATCTTTTTGGTTTAAATTAATTTTTTTTTATTATATACTTTTCTTTGATTTATTATTTTGTACATTGGTGAGATATTTTTCAAAAAGTTATTTTCTTATATTTTTTTGGTTTGATTTTTCTTTGAATTTTTTTTTGTTATTTATTTCTATTCATTGTTCCAAAGTTCTGACATTATATATTTTTTTCTTAATTTTTTTTGTTTTCTTAGTTTGTTAAGTTTGTTTTTGATAAGTTTTCTTATAGAATTAATTTGTTTTCCTTATAGAAGACTAATTTAATTTTGGTAAGATAATTCACGGATACCAATACAAAGTTTTCTAAAATATTTTTTTTAGAATTACATTTGTTTAAGGGCTATCTATTGTTTTTCGTTTTTCGTTAAAAGTTCTATTATTATTTTTATTCGTTCTTAATCATTTCTTAGCATGTTTCGTAAATAATTTAAATTAAGTTAATTCTTTATCATTGTGTTTTTTTGGTTAGTTAAAATCAAGTTTTTCAAATTTCAAAGTTAATTGTTAACTTTCAATAAGTTTTTTTGAGTTATTTAATAATTCACTTTGATATAGATACAGTTTTTTTTTAAGTACAGTTTTTGAGAATTTCGTTATTTAATTTACAATATTTTTCTTTACATTTTTCGTTTCCATTGTTTATTTACTTGTTTTTGATATTTATTATTTTTTTTGTTATTTATATATCTTTTTGTTACAATATTTTGTTTTGATTGAGTTTACAGTTTACAGTTTTTTATTTTATTTATTTACTTAGTTATTTTTTTGTATACAGTTTTCGTTAAGTTTACATTTTTTTTTTTTTTGATTAATTTATTTTTCTTAATTTAGTTTCTCCAATTTATCCTTTTCATATTTCTTCTTATCCTAGTTTAGTCAAGTTTACATTTTTTTTTCATAGTTACATAATTCATATATTATTATTTATTCTAGTTTCGTTAGGTTTACTTTTTTCATCATAACATTATTTATTTATTTTTCTTTTTTTTACATTTTTTTTGTTTTCGTGAGGTGTACATTTTTTTTTTGTTACAAATAGGTGTTTTTCTAAAAAGAGGATTTTTTCGGTATTAGCTAAAATAAAATTTTTTTTTGGAACTCACCACCTTTTTAGTTGTTTTCGTTTTTCATTTTTCTTGTTGATTGTTGAGCTACTTAAAGATGGCTTATTCAAGTAAAGAAGAGGAAGACCGCATAAACCGCCTTATAAGGAATGCTGAAATAAATCAACCAATATTAACCAGGTCAGCAAGTCAAGGGTTAGATCATACCTCAAGACAGCGGATGATGTATTCTCCTCTTATTTCTGACAGGCAGATCCGAGCTGAATCCAACCAACCAGCTAGGGCAAGTATTCCTTTGGCTGGCCCCGATAATTATAGCACGGTTGACTCAGTTTCTCCTCCTCCGTTTAGCCAACTTAGTGGGATGAGAGCAGAAAATGCGCACGATAGGGAGAGTATCGGCTCGATGAACGATACTGTACGGCCAGCGACAGGTTTTGTGCCTGATACTAGTAATAGACCAGTATCTGTTCAGGCAGCTGGCTCAGGTAGCTCTAGGGACATCTTAGAGAGCCTAGCTCAAAGACCACCTCCCCCTGTAACAAAACCAAAAGAAAAAAGAGTATTACCAGAAGATATAAAAGCTTACATTAACTTGGCCATGGTAGAAGGTTTGTCTACTACCCGACAAGTTATGCAAAGGGAAATGACCAATACCTTGAAGAGTGAAATCCAGAGTCAACTTGGTGAATTCCTAAGGACTTTGAATATAGGGCCAAATAATCATTCTTCCACCGATCAGACACCTAGACCCGTACCAGCGACACAGCCACCATTGCAGCAGCATCCTCCAGTTGATCCAGGTGGAAGTGCGTTTGTTCCAGTTACTCAACAGAGACACCGAATACCTGACCCGACGAGAAGACATCACGATAGGGTTAATCTTCCTGCTGCGTATGATGAAATCCCGTCAGATCCCTATGCCAGCTTTCATCCCATGCGAACTCCAAACCCATACGGCTACCAACCGGAGTACTACGGCCCAAATCATCCTCCGAGACCCCAGGGTCCAATAAGATTGGATAGATGGGGCTTGAAGTTCGATGGCCAACCAGCGACTATGACCGCTGAAGATTTCGTAATTCGGGTTGAGATCCAGCGGAACAAGCATAGATGTTCTTGGGCAGAAGTATTAAGGGATTTTCATCTACTTCTCTCAGGAAATGCTACCGAGTGGTACTGGCAGTTTCAGCGGACAAATTACCGCCATGACTGGCCAGCTCTGAAGGATGCCTTGCTGCGTCAGTTCAGAAATACTCGCTCCGACTTAGAGTTAATCCGAGACATCATGGATCGCAAACAGCATTCCTGGGAGAGTAGCGAAGATTTCTTCATGGCCATAAATAAGATGAAATTCCAGTTAAGGGTCCCAATACCAGATGTAGAGATGGTGCGGATTCTGAAAAGAAATTTGAACGAAAGAATAGGGAAATTAGTTTACCCGCAGGCCATCTTCACCTTGGATCAGCTGAGGACCGCCTGCAAGGATGCAGAAGTGGCATTTCCGAGGAAGGAATTGCCAAAAACATTTGCCAAACCACCCGGCAAATATCCGGTTAATGAACTGGAATTGGAAGAGGAGTACCAACTGGCTGATGAACAGCTGGCTGCTTATCAGTTTGGTACGGCTCGACCAAAAATTCCGCCTCGCAAATACGCGGACACAACAAAATTAGAGTGTTGGAACTGCAGAGTGCAGGGCCATACTTACTTTGATTGTGAGTCTGATGTGCGAAACGTGTTTTGCTATAAGTGTGGCCTGGGAGATGTAATAACTCCACGTTGCACACGATGCAATCAGGGAAACCGGTCGCGGGACGCGAAGGGTACGGGGGAATCGCGTGCCAATCCGAATCAGAACCCCCAATAGATATAAAAAGCTCCACATCAGCTGATAGAGCGATAAAAACCCCTCTTTTGCAAGAGGGTGAGATGAAAATTAAAATTTTAAAGCGAGAAGAAAAAGGAGAAATTGTAAAAGATAAAGAAAAAGAAAGAAAGTTATATGAAATCAAACCGTTACACGTCCGTCTTCAGGAATACGAAAAAGTTCGGGCAAGAATTTTTAACAGTGCAATTAGCACACCTTCAAAAAATATTTTAAAGGCTAGGGCGAGATTCAAGGCCCGTAAAGATACTTCAAAGAAGATATCTTCAACAATTTTAAATTTAGAAGCCGATCCTCGTCCATATGCTAAAATTAAAATAGGTTCGAGAGAATTTTTAGGCTTACTAGACAGCGGTGCTAGTGTAAGCATATTAGGAAAAAACTGTAAACAGTTGATTGGACAACTTGGTTGTCCTATTACGCCCTATAATTCAGGAGTTAGGACCGCTGACGGAAAAAGTCAATCAATTGTGGGAAAAATTACTATTAGCGTTACATATAAAGGTAAACAAGAGATGTTGACCTTCTTCCTCGTTCCCAACTTGGATCAGGAGATCTATCTTGGAGTTGATTTTTGGAGGGTGTTCCAGTTAGCTCCGGGAATTATAAGTAGTATCTCGGTTGACGAACAATCGGATTCTCTAAATGCTCACCAGTTAACCTCTGATCAACAGGCCAGGCTAGATGCAGTCAAGGATAAATTTTTATGGTTTGAGCGCGATGGTCTTGGAAAGACTACTATGATGGAGCACGTCATCGATACAGGAGATGCTCTCCCTGTGAAACAGCGTCACTACCCTGTCTCTCCAGCGATACAAACCTTGTTATACGATGAGTTGGATCGGATGCTGAGTCTCGGTGTGATAGAGGAAAGTGAAAGCCCGTGGTGTTCGCCAGTGGTTCTCTTACGGAAACCCGGCAAAAACCGACTCTGTTTGGATTCCCGTAAGGTGAACGCACTGACGAAGAAAAACGCCAACCCTCTTCCTCATATCGAAGGACTCACCAGCCGATTCCCCGACGCGATCTACATGAGTAGCATCGATCTTAAAGAGGCCTTTTGGCAAATTCCGCTGGAGAAACAGAGTAGAGAAAAGACTGCCTTTGCGGTACCGGGAAGACCCTTGTACCAGTTCACAGTGATGCCGTTTGGGTTGTGCAATGCAGCTCAACGGTTGAGCCAGTTGATGGACAAGGTGATTCCTGCACGACTTAGGGAGCGTGTTTTCGTGTACCTCGATGACTTGCTCATCATGGCACCCGATTTTGATACCCATATCAGCCTGCTAAGCGAAGTAGCCGAATGCTTACGCAAAGCCAATCTCACCATCAACATGAAGAAATCAAGATTTTGCTTCAAGGAGTTAAAATACTTGGGCTTCATAGTTGGTGGTGGGAAATTTAAAACGGATCCGGCGAAAGTAGAGGCGATCGTGGATTTCCCAGTCCCGAAAACCCCTAGGCAGATCCGTAGGCTACTTGGAATGGCAGGCTGGTATCGGAAGTTCATAAAAGACTTTTCAACTTTGACTGCTCCTTTGACTGACCTGCTGAAGAAGAGAAGCGAGAAGTTCTTCATGACGGATGAAGCGCTGATGGCATTTGAGAATCTGAAGAAAGCGTTGATCTCAGCACCGGTTCTTTCGCGCCCGGAGTTCACAAAAAGATTTTACATCCAATGTGATGCTTCCGACGCGGGGATCGGTGCTGTACTGGTTCAGTTGGACGAGGAAGGAGAGGAGGTACCGATCGCGTTTTTCTCGCAAAAATTTAATAAAAGCCAGAGAAACTACAGTGTCACCGAGAAGGAGTGTATGGCCGCGGTGATGGCTGTGAAGAAATTCAGGCCGTATGTCGAGGGTATGGACTTTACGATCATAACGGACCATTCCAGCCTTAAATGGCTGATGAGCATGAAGGACCTTAGTGGCAAGCTCGCAAGGTGGAGTCTTTCGTTACAGTCCTATACCTTCGACATACAGCACCGTAAAGGAAGCCAACACGTAGTACCGGATACTCTTTCTCGGGTACATGTGGATTCTCTGGCTCTTGATGACGTTGCCCCGTTGATTGACTTGAAGTCAGCGGAATTCCTTTCCGATGAATACTTAGACCTCATCGAGACGGTGTACAACCATAAAAACGAGCTGCCCGACTTAAAATATGAAGACGGATATGTTTATAAAAAATGTTTTAAGAGATTAGGCGAAGAAGAAATGTGGGAACATTCATGGCTCCTTTGGGTACCATCGGGTTTAACCGAGGAAATTATAAAGAATGCTCATGATCCTCCTCAATCCGCACATGGAGGTATAGCAAAAACCCTAGCTAGACTGAGAAATTATTTCTACTGGCCTAATATGACGGTACATGTTCGTGAATACGTCTCCAATTGTAGTGTGTGTAAACAAAGTAAAGCGTCTAATCAAGTATCTCGTCCTCCTATTGTTACGTCTTATTGTAGTAATCGTCCGTTTGAAAAAATATACATAGACTTTTTAGGACCATATCCGAGGTCAAAATTAGGAAATGTATACGTGTTTGTTGTCTTAGATCATTTGTCCAAATTTGTGTTGTTGAAAGCGTTACGAAAAGCAAGCACTTCAAGCGTCATTAAATTTTTAAAAGAGGACGTCTTTAACATGTTTGGAGTACCCAATATCATCCATTCCGACAATGGAAAACAATTTGTATCCAAAGAATTCGAATCGATGATAACTAAATACGGCATAAGGCATTTTAAAACCGCTCACTATGCACCGCAATCGAACGCGTCGGAGAGGGTGAACCGCTCACTGTTGGCTGCTATCCGATCATACCTAAAAGATGATCAAAGGTATTGGGATACGCACCTTAGCGACATCGCGTGTGCGTTAAGAAGCGCGGTTCATAGCTCTACCGGTGTGTCACCGTATTATGCATTATTCGGCACTAACATGATGACGCACGGTAGCAGTTATGAACTTGCAAAGAAGTTGCATGCGCTGGACGACAGCGAGTTGTTAACTCTTCCCCGACAAGGTCGATTGCAGTGCATACGAAATCAAATCCGCGAAAACATAATTAAAGCCAACGATAAATCCTCAAAAATTTATAATGTCCGTACTAAAAACGTTCAATTTTCACCCGGACAAGAGGTGTATAAAAAAAATTTTGTGTTAAGCGATTCATCAAAAGGTTTATCAGCGAAACTCTCACCGAAGTATATTAAATGCCGCGTAGTTAAACGAATCGGAAATCAAATGTATGAGTTAGAAAATTTAACCGGAAAAAAACTTGGAATATATCACGCAAAAGATTTAAAACAATAAGCAAATTGCTTCAAAAACACGTTTGTTTGATTGTTTTAAATACAAATCGTTTTTCGTAGTTATCATTGTTGCTATTCGTATCGTTTATGTTTGTTATTTGTTAATTTATTAAACTATCCGTGAGTATCACTCATTGTATTTATTCAACGTAAGTTGGAAAAAAGAAAGAAAAAAAAAACCGAAACACCCTATATCAAAACACACAAGAACCTGGAAATGATTAATAAACATGGATATGTTATGTATATATATTTATTATATTTATTGCATGCTTTATGTTTTAAATGTTACTTAATGTTAAATGTTCTTATTTATTTATTTATTTATCAATATCTTAACTTATTTTATTAAGCATCTGTGATAAAATGGTTTAACCATTCCACCTGTGATATTTTTTTACTAACATTATTAATCATACTAAGACTGATAGCTTTAAATTTTTTTTTCTGTGATATTTATATTTTTTTTTAACTTAGCTTGAGTAACTTATCTTTTAAAAATCTGTGATACCTACTTAAATTACTAATTTTATTAATTTAGTTACTTTTTAATTATTTATTTATTAATTCTTTATTTCATCCGCAATGATTAAAAACTATGATCTGTGATATTTACTAAATTACTATTTTATTAACTTAGTTACGATCCGCAATGATTAAAAACTACGATCTGTGATATCTATAAAATCCCTAATTTTAGTAACTTATTTATTTTTTTATGTATTTATATATTTATTAATTTATTAATTTTATCTATAATCTAATCACTCAACCTAATTGTATAAAAAGATCACTCACCAATAATACCTGAATGGTGTACGGGTAGATACCTTGATGTAGAAATTAGTGGTGATGGCGGATAGAGATGACGGGATAGGAAAAATTGCTGACTGGTTTCATTTTCCGAATTCTGAAAAAAAAAAATATATACAGAAAAATTAGTGGGTACTTCAACGTAAATAATAGTTTTCGTATTCACTTTATAATACCAAAGTTTGGTTTTACTCATCTCCGCCTCTCTAAAATGCTACTTCCCAGCATCTCAAACTTTCATACCCATGTCACTCCAGCAGGTTAGGGGTCCCGGCAGTCTCGGAAAACAAAACAAAAAACCTGGAAAATATATGTGGATGGTTAAATGTATAGATATTGATGTATATATATGTTAAGTTCACCTGTCTAATTGATTAATCACCCTTTATACTGAAGACATTTCACACCTAATATCACTTAGGTTGGGGTAGGTCGGGAATCATGGTCCAGGTCATTGCCCTCTAGAGTTACAGCTGGAAAAAAATTTTGTATGAGGCATTATCATTTTGGAATTACTTATGAAAGACTTACCTTAACTTAAACGTTGCCCCAAGTGTATTGCCCGGCTTTTAACGTGGGTTTTTCCCCACAGTTAATTAATTAGCCAAGATATCTGAAAAGAAAAAAACTAATTAGTATAAAGTAAAACAAATAGAAACGTATAAACTTACCTCAGCGTCCATTGAGCGTCCCGTTATTGTCTTCGCTTGAATACCCTTCTCAGGCGGCCAAAAATTTCTGGTTTTTGCTGCTTATTGAGAGTATATCTCAATAAACAGCAAATTTTGTTGTGGACGCCTGGTCAGGAACCACCTCAATCCTAAATAAGAAAATAGGAGAATAACTAAATTAAAATGTATTTCAAGAAAATAAATTTGATACTTACCTAAATGTTGTTTATGTTTTGTTTGGTAATTCTGAGTTTCGTAGCTGTCATTAGTAGTTGTTGTTCTCAATGGAATTTCCATTGGAAAGCAATAGGTCGGTTCGTAAAAGTGAGTTCTGTTTTGTGTTCTGTCTCTGAAGTTGGGTGACGGGTTAAGTTGCATGTGAACGATAGTTTGTTTTATGTCCATGTTTAGTTTTCGTTGTCATTGCTGGGGTTAGGTGATTTTAATTTAGGTGATTAGTTAGGTGATTGTTATTTATATATTGTGTTGTTACTTTGTAATTAGGCGTACGGATTTTTTTTGTAATGTTCTGGTCGCATGAGGGTCTGTTCTACAGGTCTCCCCTTGGTAAACAGTGGAACACCTCCTTGGTTTTTGGGACCCTGAGACCCCTATTTTTTTTGGAAGTATACCAATACCTACGTAGGGTCCCACTATTTGAGTGTGATGATGTTGGTGGAGATATACACTGTGTGGATAGGTGGATCGGATGATGTGTTCCTGTTAGAGGTACAAATACATCATCCGAATGCTTTTTTGCCTGTGTTGGTTTGAAGGTAATTTCAGCTCACCTTCATTTAGCTGGTTACCACATAATAAGGTGGAAGTGCATTCAAAAATTTAAATTCAAATTGAAAAAAAATTTTGTAAGAAACCGTCGAAAATCGGATTTTTGGTAAATTCTTATTTTTAGTGTTGTTTATTTATTGTAAAATTTAAATTATTTTTAGAAAAAAAAAGGTGTTTATATAAAGGTTATATAAAGATAAAAAAAAAAAGAACTGTGAGAAATAAAGCGCGTAGCGTAATACTACTGCCCTAAAGGAAAACCAAAACAAAAAAAAAATTAACTAAGAACAGGAAAAGGTGGTGAGTGTTTTAAAATTTGTTTTAAGTCTAGAAGGTTATTTATTTTTTCTATTTTTGTGTGCCAGTTTAATTCTCGGCGGCCCGTATTAATTCGAGGAGAGCGGGGCCGCCGCCTGAAAAAAATTTGAAATTAAAAAAATTTTAAAGTTAAAGGAAAAATAAAAATTGACATTTAAAGAAACTTAAAAAATTGCAATAAAAGAAATTTAACACAGTGGAATTGAAAATTTAAAAACTGAAAGAAAAGAAAGAATAAAAGAAATTAAAAGGGTATATAAAATAGACGTGTTTAAGGAAAATTCCGAAAATTCAATAATCTGAGCCAGTGAAAAGTCCCGCAAATAGCGATAGCAGAAAAGGCGACCTCATCTATATATCCTTATATAAAACCATACAGGCCCTGTGGATCTTTTTGTGTTTGTGATTGTCCTATAATTAAGTTTTTGTTGCAATTTTTCCTAAAATTAATTCGTTAGCTAATTAATTAACGTTGGTTCAAAGGCGTGGAAGTGTTTTTTTTTTTTCCTCTTTTGTATATTTCAATAATTTATTTTCTTATACTTCGATTGTGAGGTGCGAAAAGAAAACGGTTAGTGTAAGTTTCGGGTTCGGTCCATAAATTTTATTTTATAGGGTCCTAAGAGATACCTCCTGAGAGCTCTTTAGGGGTAGGAGATTAGGGCTCCGTCGATCGTTGCAGGAAAAAAAAATACCGCAAAGGGTAATCCTAAATATATAACTATACTGACTGAGATTTTTTTTTGTTACCATTTTCTTTGTTTCTTTTTTTTTGGATTTATTGTTATATTTTTTTTTTGTTAAAATCTTTTGTTAATTTTTTTGTCAAGTTTACATTATTGTTTTCGTCATGTAAAAATAATAAAAACTTCCGACAAAACGCCGGTGAAAAAGAAAAAGAAAGTTTTTTTATGTTTCGCAAAAGCGAAACAATGACATTTTAAGTTTCGTTTCAGGGGTGTCGAGGGTAGCGGATAGGACATGTAAGAAGACCTGAAGCCGATAATCGACCAACATTTGGGGGTATCCAAAACTGGCCGCGGATACCTAAAGGTAGGGTGGGTAATGGCCTCACTGCAACAACATCCGCAGTGCCCTGATGTGCCATAGTCCGTCCGTTTATGTTTCCTTCCCTTTCCTCCTTCCTTGGCCTGATCTGTGTTTTTGTCTGCAGGCGAGGTTGAGTTTCGGGGGCAAGATCCCCCCCCCGTCCGACGAGCTGACGCCGTGCAACGCAAGCAGGCCGCGTCCCCCGGAGCTTGACATTCCAACCTACCCTTTCCAAACTCTTCCTATGACTTTTTCCTACCTCATCCTTATCCTACCCTTCCACTTCACCCACCTCCTAACCTCCTCTTGCCTCGCAACAAACTTACCTGTTGTAATAGTTTTAAGTGAAATTTGGATCTATAGTAATGAATTAAATTTGTATAATATACAGGGTTATACTCTTTTTGGGAATTGTAACGACTCTTATTCTGCTGGAGGGGTAGCTGTATATGTGAAAAATGGATATGTGTGTAATTGCTCTTGCCTTAATTTCTCTAGCGCTGATGTATTAAAATTATCATTCGTCTTTGAGAATATTGATTATACTCTGTTGTGCATTTATCGACTTCATGGTTTTGCTAAAAGTGTTTTCATTGATGAATTAAGCAACATTCTTAGTGCAACTTCAGCCAAAAACTTAATTGTCTTGGGAGATATCAATATTGATATTCTAAATGAAATTGATATAGATTCTGAAAGTTACTTGTTTACTATGGCTTCAAATGGTCTTAAGAGTTTAATTAATGAACCTACCCGCTTGACAGATTCTTCTAAGAGCTGTATTGACCATATTTTTGTAAGATGTCATAAAAACAATACAAATAATTTCATTGGTAAAGTGTATGATTTAAAACTTTCCGATCATAGCATGATTGCATTAAATTACTTATCTGTCAACCATTCTCAAAACATTAAAGCCGCTTCAGATCCAGTTAAATATTGTGTAAACTTTACGGTGTTAAAAGAATTATTAACATTTGAATGTTGGGACCAAGTTTATACCGAAAATAATCCCTCTGTTGCATTTGATCTATTTGTGGAAACTTTAAAAAAACATATTGACTCAAGTACTTTCCAAAAAAAGCTTTCGGGTAAAAAGAAACACCTTAAACGTTGGATGAATAACTATCTTCTAAATAAGATCAGGAAAAAGAAAAAATTGAGTTTAAAATGTAAAAAACATCCAAACAATAGCAAACTTAAAAAATACTATGAAACTTTGTGCAAAACGGTAAATAAAGAAATTGATGATACTCGTAATAACTACTATTGTGAGAGGTTTTCTAGAGCTGAAGGTAATATTCGTGAAGAGTGGAGAGTGGTTGATAGTATTCTAGGTAAAAATAGACATTCGGTTGAAGTTGACTCTATTGAAATTGAGGGAGCTACAGAGTACGATGTGTTGATCATTTCTAATAAATTTAATGAGTATTTTACTGAAATTTCAGAAAGATTAAAACCTGCTATTGAACCTTGTTTAAATTGCGATTGTTCCATTTCTTCAAATTTGTTTTCGGATAATACACAACCAAATAGTTTTGTTTTTGATAGAATAACATCAAGAGAAGTTTTCAAAGTTATTATGTCTCTAAAAAATAAAAATTCGTGCACTAGTGATGGTGTATCAAGTATTTTGTTGAAAAATGTTGCTTGGTATGTTGTTGACATTCTAACCTTCGTTTTTAACAAATGTGTTGAAATTGGTTGTTTCCCTGACCATCTTAAATGTGCAGAAGTCATACCACTTTTCAAAAAAGGAAATAGGAAAATTATTTCGAATTATAGGCCTATTTCGCTCCTTTCAACCTTTTCAAAAATTTTTGAGAAGTTACTTAAGGTTCGAATTGTTTCCTTCTTGGAAAAGTTTAATTTCTTTTGTTATAATCAGTTTGGTTTTAGAGCAGGTTTGTCAACAGAAGATGCTATCTTAAGGGTATGTAGTCAGCTTTATGGAAGTTTAAATAGCAATAAATCAACAATGGGTCTGTTTATTGATATGACTAAAGCTTTCGATCTGGTGAACCACGATCTTTTGCTAACTAAACTTTATAATGCAGGCTTTCGCGGTAGTTTTTTCAATCTGCTGAATTCTTATTTAAAAAATAGAAAACAAAAAGTTAATAATAACGGAATCTTAAGTGAATCAAGGCTGTTAAAGAACGGTGTTCCACAAGGATCTGTTCTTGGCCCTTTGTTTTTCTTGATTTATATTAATTCCATTTTCAAATTGAAATTAAATGGTACTTCAACTGCTTTCGCTGACGACATTGTTTTTACATATTCATCTAGGACTAGCTTTGAAAGTATTGTGAACATTGAAGAAGATCTGGAAGTATTAAGGTTGTGGTTTACTTATCATAAATTGATTATCAGCGAAAAAACTAAATTAATGTAACTGGAAATAGTCTCACTGATTTTAATTTACGGTTTCACGCCCACGATTGTAAAAAATTTCCTTTACCTCTTCATAAGTGTGGTAAAAGTAATTTTATAACCAACTTACATTGCACAGATAATTGCTTTAAAATTGAAACAGTTCAACAATTTAAGTATCTAGGAGTAGTAATTGATAGCAATCTAAATTGGAAGAATCATATTCATATGATCAAAACATACATGTTATTGGTCACACGAAAAATGTATTTAATTAAGCCTTTTTGCTCCCAAAAAGTTTTAAAAATTATATATTATGGGCTTGCAAACTCAAAGCTGCAATACGGCATAACAAGTTGGGGTGGTTCCTATGTTAATACTTTTCGACCTCTATTGATTGCACAGAAGCATTTAATACGAATTATTTTAAATAAAAATCGGTTGGCTGAAAGTTGGCCTTTATTTAAGGAGTTGCTAATTCTACCAATGAGGCATTTATATGTTTTTAAAGTTTTGAGAGAGTTTTTCAAACAAAGCGGAAATATTCCTAGTAGGAATTATCAAATGTACAACCTTCGTGTGAACAATATGAGCTTAGTTAATGTACCTTTTGCATATAGAACACATTTTTCTCATTTTTATACATATACAGCTCCAAATATTTTCAATAAATTGCCCCTATCCATAAGAGAAACATTTCGTTTTTCATGTTTTAGTAAAAAGGTTAAAGACTGGTTATTCACTTTAAATTTTAATTGTATTGAATCACTTATTTAGTATTTTTTTTTTTTTTTTATAAGCTACAATAAAATGAATGTAAAATAAAATATCTATAAGATGTATATTATTAATGAATTGTTAAGTATCTTCTAATATTTTTTCTATACAGTTGCTATGCAAGCTTTTTCATTTTCTTATATTTCATTTTTTCGTTTTTCTTGTATTTTAACTTACACTGATTGTCACCCCACATCAGATACCAATGAATTTTCAATGGATGTGTCATTCACCACTAACTTCTAGTTAAAGAATGAACACTATTATTCACCTTTCTTATAAATTAATTGTTATATAGCTAGTTTTAAGTTTAAATGAATGAATAAAAATACAATACAAATACAAAATACAAAAATACAAAATTCGAGGTGAACTCTCTCAAATTCACTATCGGTGAATACATGTGAGTGGGGAAATAAAAAACAAAATGGGGTTTGGGCTAAAATAGAAACTTATGGAATTTTTGTGACCTGTCAAAAATGACAATCAATTTTGCAAAACAAAACAATGGATTTTGGATTTGAAGAGTAAGTTTTTGTTAATTGTTTTGATATTTAATATAATTTGATATTTTTCAGACCAAAAACCTTTATAATGAAAAGAGTATAATATAAAGTTCACTTCATTGAATAAAAAGTAAGTCAAATTGCAGCGAAGGAGGTGCAACAATAATCGATTTATTTTGTACTGTGTTTCCATTTTAGATGCTGCCCTTTACATACCATAATGCAGAAAGCAACTTCCATCAAGAAATCTGGAAGACAAAGTATACTTATTTACAGGTAAGTTTTTTATATTATATTTCTCTTAACAAAATAATATCAATGTTTTTAACGATAGACGCTGCCCATTGTATTTGTGTGTACATCTCAACGGCCATAGCTGCCGCAGGTGTTGACGGCGGAAGTGTCACCGTCGCTGCAAATAGTCAGATGCTTGTAATGCAACAACACCAGCAGCAACAACCCCACCAAAGCTACGAATTCAATTCCAAAATAGCGAACATCCTCAGCTATGCCATCGACTTTGTGAGATTCAAGTCAATTTTACAAGTGAAAGCTTCGACATTAATAAACAGCAGAATCAGCAACGGCTGAGTACCTATGCAGGCAAATCAGGTTAAACAATTCATTTACTTACGAGTAATTTAATGGATGTTTTAAATTCTATTGTTCTTTAGTATTTGATAAAATGATAGCGGGGACGCTGAACTGACCGAGACAGCGGCTACTGCGGCCGCTTACGCCGACACATACCAAGTAGATGAGGAACTGAAAGTCGATTTCGAAGCAACCTGCTGTGAGAACACCTTCTAAATGACGGGAATCAGAATGTTGGTAAACTTATAGACTGGAAAAATAAAATCTGAATTCCATGAAAACATAATGCCTATTGAATCATCAAAACTAAGTGCATTCTGAACACAACTAACTGGACTCACATAAAAGACCGTCAACACGGGAATACCCCTACAAACTACTCTAATGATGTTCCAAGAATTGGGAACCCGCAACCTTCACCTGCCGAAGATTTCCAAAAATAATACAATCGGAAATTGTGCACTTGTGACATGGTCCGATTAGGATTTTGGAATTTGCCTCGCATAAGAATGTCACAAACGACTTGCCACAAATTTTTAATCAAAATATCGACTTACGAGCACTATTCCGGGAATGGTACAATTCAAAACCAATCAATTTGCTACAATTTCATTGCACGTTCATTGACCAGAAAACTCATAATGCCAAGACCACTTCAAAGTAAGTAACATAAACCACAAACTTTGAAAACACTAATTGTTTTTTTTTTTTCAGCAACAAATCAAAACGAAGCGGTATTGCAACAAATCCTGCAAAATGATTCGAAGTCGATTTGACTCTTTAAATCTCATCCATTAATAGTCAAAGTTCGTGGTGCAGCTAGTTTTTAAATAAAGTTGTATTTTTTGTTTTCAAAATTGTATGTAGTTTAGTATAATTTTGTTTTAGATTTAAAGCTATTAATGTATTTTCATTTAAAAAACAAAAACTGGATTTTAAAATACAACTTCTTAGTTTTTGAGTAAATAAAAAAATATTAAATGTACTTTTTCCAAGAAAAACACTTCTTTTTGGTTTTCAAAAAATTTGATCTGCTCAGGTCAATTATTATAGTGGATTATATCTTTTTTTATTTTTTATTTCGTTTTTAGCAAATAATAATAAAAAACAAATAAGCTGTTTAAGGTAGGTTTTATTTTTTTTATTGACACATACATATGTTCAATTTAACAAAATTAAAAACTTAGTATTTTTAATCCTATTCTTCTTATGTTTTGGTTCATCACGTTCGTACGTATTCCTTTGTGATTTCATGTGGTCAACAGCATTGGTCAGAAATTCGTTCTTTTAATTTTGCCTCAGAGTGCGAAGTTTAAATTCCGTTGAGTCTGATAACACTGGTCGACAAAATTATACTTTTTTTTGTCACCCAAACAAAAAATACTTTTTGAGAGGATTAAGATATCCTGACCTCGAATCTCAACTTTAAATTTATCTACTACATCAGGTTTTTAAAATACATATACCTCTTTGAAAATTTTAAAGACAACCAAAACCGGTTAAACATGACGTATCTCTTAACTTTAAATTGCAAGATACATATGTACATGTCTTTGCTTTTACCTACAGTTTAAATAATTTGCTTCATTTGACTTTACCTAAAGTTTTGAACAAAAAACTAGAATGTAATTCTTTTTTGGTTTTAAATAGTTCGTTTAATTTTTCAACATTATTTTTGTATTTTTTTTAATATATTACAAGAACTTGATGTTATAATCTTAAGACTACAAATTCGTTATAGGAAATAGTAAAAAATTAAAAACATTGAAGGAAGATATTGAAGATTTGATCATCATCATCACACATTTTTTTGAAAAAAAAACTATTTCATGAAATTGATAGCTTCAAAAAGATTTATATGTATGTATGTATGTATATAAGTGATTTCGAATTACAAAAAAAAAATAAAATCTCAAAAACCTTAATTGATAGAGTAATTCTGGAGTCGGTTTGTATTGTTGTTGACGGCATCGAAAGCAATATATTTATCATGAATGAAGGAAGGTATTTCAATTAAATTCCAGAGACCTACAATTTAAATTAGAAAGAGAAAAAAATTAAGATAGTTCTTATTTTATTATTTATAAAAATATCCTCACCACCTACATCACAGAGTTCACTTTTTCTTTGTTATACAAACCAGAGCAATGGTGTAGTACTCTAGAGCACCATCCAAATCTTTTTCGCTACTTAAAATATCTCCTAGAATTGTGAAAAGCTTGCAACTAGGATAACTGGCGGCTTGTTTTTTCAACAGTTTAATGGTCTCCTGTGTTTCTCCCTCAGATTGGAGAATCTCTGCCATCGCTGATCCGGCCGGAAAGTAGAACTGGTCGATTTCTAAAGCCCGATTAATGAAAGTCTTTGCCTGGCGTTTTGTAACGGTATTCGAAGAGTACAAAAGTGTACTGGCAAGTAGCTGTTTATATTTCATCGAAATTCATAGTAAGTTAAGGTAAAATGCAAATGAAAAATAACAACAAATTCTTACCACATAGCTCCTGGGGCAGTTCCTGAAATAGCGTGCAGCCAATGCACATATTGTCTGTGCATCTTTTAAGCACTTAAGTCCGATGTAACAACCCGCAAGACTTTTGTATATCTCAAAACGATAGTTAGCCAAACTCTGAACTGCCCTGTAATAATGAATTGCTTTCTTATATCGTTTCAATTGAAGAAATATCTTCCCACGTAAAAGATACGCTTCAACGTTTGTTGAATCAACTGAAATTGCTTTGTGGGTAAAATAGGAAGCCTTTTCCATTTGCCGATAGACTCTCAGGTTTTCCAATTTTGCTAGATTATTATTCCTCTCATAGACCACGGCAAATGGCATAATATGTTCTGTGCTATATGGACTTATCATGTGTGCTGTTTCTAGATACTGCTGCGCCTGAGCATGGTGCCCATTGTAGTAGAGAGCTTTTCCAATTAACGTTAGAATATGTATAATCGTTTTGATGAAGTTTTGTGTTGTCGTTAATAGATTGGAATGTTTTTGACGCATCCAGATGTTTATGAACGTACATTTGAGCATGGCCTTTTATACACGAACTTAACCACTCAACATTCTTTGGAGCCGAACTCACTATAAAATTATAAAAGAAGCTTAAAACACACAGAATATTTAAAATCATTTCTTGCTTACCATTCACCAACGAATTGACTTCAATTCCATCGACGCTGACTTGCAAGAGTGAACTTATAGCCTACATGGCCATTGGCACGCAGTTCATCTTTGTAAGAGGCAATAACCTCCAATGGATTTCTTGACTGTCGATGTTGTATCTTTGCTAGAAGCATGTTTATCTTTGGAAGTCTAGACTTACTCGGAATCGATTGCAATGTCGAAATAGCCAAATTGGAGTCATTCAGCTCACGATAGCAGATAGCCATACGATATTTAATTAAAAATGAGGACATAAGAATCCATCGGATTAGAGCGATGTAATTTTAACTAAAAAAACAAAATAATATTCATATAATTTGAGTTTAAAATTAACGTAATAAAAACACCTTGAATTTGTACCTCTTCACTCCAGAATAAATATGTACGTCGGCGTTGCTGACTTCCTTCTCGGGAGATTCCACTTTTCCTGTTGCAACATTCTCCTTGGTTTCTTCTTTATCTGAGGATCAAATTAGGTGCAAATTTATTATATATTTTTATTTCAATAAATAAATATTTTGTATTTAAATTGTTTTACCTTCATTTGCATTTTTGGGAATTAATTTTGTTTACATTTTCGTAGAACTGTCAAAATACTCACCTTGCTGTTAATCTGTCAAAACTGGGTTAAACTCAAATTAGGCCACGTTCGCATTGTAGTTCTATGGTGCGCCTATACTTTCTGCATGATTTTTTCTGTTTTTATCAAAAATTTTCATAAAAATCATAGAATTTGTTTGCCAAAAGCAGTCAAATATTATTTTTAGTACAGTTTTCACTGAAAGGAAGTTGCAAAATTAATTTTTCTTTAAATATTGCATTAATTTTTCAATTTTTGAATTCAACGGATCTCTTTTTTGAACAGCTGAGTTCACCTCACAGTTTTTTCTCCCACGGCTGAGCAATATGGGCACAAATTCCATAACAACTACATTCATAATGGCTTTTTCCCATAAGAAATGCACGGGACAACTAACACATTCTTATCCTTATGGACAAAATCCTCTCAATTTAGTTTGTAGGCCGAAAGAGAGCAAACCCATTAAGTCGGGACTCTAGATAATATATTTCCTCTATGGTTAAGGGTCTAATTCCATTGTTTTATGTTTACCCTGGAATGGGATGTTAAACTTTGGTTGGTACATAACACAAGCAGAATAACCGGTCACACGACATAAACAAAATATAAGTATTGAACAAATAAAAACGAAAAAAAAAAGAAAGGTGTAAACGTGCATTAGTCATTCATCTCTTTTCTTAAAACTCTCTATCTAGGTCCAGAATTGACATTTGGCCGAGATGGTCTATCTCAACTCGACCCCCATGTGAACTCAATCCCATGTAAACGTGAAAAGTACAAAGTCTTAACAACTAGTTGTCGCTGTCATTCTACTGTAATCAAATCAATTTCAGAATTCAACAACCAACATGGTAGGTATGTAAATAACTTTTGTTTTGTTTATTATTTTATACTTCATTTTATTATTTATGAACCTAATAATAATTGTTTTCTTTTTCAGGATATATCTAACCTTTCCCACATGGATTTTCGCACAACCAGGTAAGTATGTTTTTGTTTGTTTTTCTTTCTTCTTAACTAATCTTTGCCTTTTGCATTCTAGGTCAAGGAGCAGTTCACCAGGCGTCCGCAACAAACCTTATCCAACAAAAACTAGGTCAATCCTAGGAAAAGTTCAGCTAGTAAATCTATTTCTTTGTATTCTTATATGTAACTTAATATGTTTTATTGATTGCAATGTTTTCTTTCTAAAGAGTTAAGTTAATTATAATATTTCTTTTTAATCATATATGTACGTATAAATGTAATTATTTCAAATACTCGTACATACCTTCATGTGCATATTCCTGAAATTAATTCGATTCACAACTTACATTGTATTGTTGTATGGCATACGTGTGTTATAATATATATTTTAGGCAGATATGTTTAACATTTATGTAAGTTGTATGTACAGGTGAAATTCGTTGAACCTTTAGTCCAGATTAGAAATATTCAGTTCCATTTTTACTACAAGTTATCTAATTTGATTTCGTTTCTAAGTCTAAATTTAAAGCATACTTTCTAACATGTTCTTTCAAAACAATATTATTTCAAAAAATGAAGAAATTCAATATGGGCTTAAGTTGTTCTTAAATAAACGAACACTTTGGAATAAGTATAATAATTTTAAGACTAAATACACTTGGTGGAAAATTATTTTCTGCCCCCATAGCAACCAAGAAAATTGTTTTATATGTGCTTGCATCAAATGATTTTATTGAAATGGCCATTTGATCAATGTCACGATGCAAACTGTTTTAATTAAGCAAATCCTTAACAGCCTTTTTATGATTTTTTTGTTTTATACATACCTACATATACATTTAACTATGGTTCCTTTGTTATTTATTTTCTACTTTTTAATGGATATAATTACTCCTTTTTATAAAGTAACTACATACATAGATACAAATATACATGAAAGGTCATTAATAAAAAAGATTTATTTGTCTTTAATAGGAAATATTTAACGATCTTTAATGCCACCATAGACTTCAAAAAGTTGTTATTTTCTACTTTATGGTGATCAAACAGCTTTTAATTGTTTAAATGGGGTATCATATAATAAGTTTGGTTGGTATGACATGTTCTGTAGGCTCCAAAATCAAGTAGGTAACAATTTCATGCTTTTTCAAATTTGTGGCTTAAAGCCAATGGGGTATTTAAAAAATTATAATTTTAAAATAGAAACGAAGATAAAATTTCAGGTACAATCAATTATAGTTTATCCTAAGCAGCTTCTTCGTTATTTAGTTCGATGATCAAATGAAATAAGTAACCCTACGAACAATTGTATTGCTTTTTCGGCATGTATTGTATGTACATACATACCGTGTTGGAAAAAATAATAGAAAAAAGCTTCGTGTTCATTCTTTTAAACACATAAAAAGGTATTTGTGAGGAATAGGAAAATAAAAACAACACAGATAGTTTAGTAATAATTTATTGCTTAAATGTAACATTTTTTTTTTAAATATAATAATGGGAAATAATAATAAAAAGTAGACTTGTGATTATTATGCTGTTTCATCCCACCACGCACCGTGCTTTACTGTCTTCTTTGTATATTTTGAGTTAAACTTCTTGTCTTTCGGCCTTCTCACATACATTTTTCCATCGGAAGTAAACAAATTGATCTTCGTTTCATCCGGCCACAAAACGTTATTCCAATAAGAACGGTGTAAGTGTTTGTTTGCAAAGGGAAGTCTTGGTATAATGTTTTGCTTAGTTAAAAAATGCCACTTTTCGTGGACTTCTACCAGGAAGACCTACTTCTATAAGTTAGGTTAGGTTAGGTTAAAGTGGCTGTTGGTTGGGACATCCAACACACTTAGACCAAAGTATGGTCCATTGTGATACCACATGGATCAGTTAATCAGCTTAACTCGTTGAACCAATTGGAGCTTCGAATGAAGAGTAGGAGACAAGTAATGTCTGAATTTTTTAGATCGCTGGTATCGTTAAAGTAGTAGTCTCCAAGGTGGATTCTACGTCTGTGTGATAAGGCAGGGCATGTGCACAGAAGATGAGAGATTGTCTCCTCTTCTTCTTCGTCCATGCAACTCCTACAAAAATCATTTGCAGGGGCTCCAAGTCGAATAGCATGCCTTCCTATTAAGCAGTGCCCAGTCAGGACACCTATAACGTAGCTAATGTGCAATCTACTCAGAGAGATTAATTGTTTTGAGCGCCTGGCGCTAAGAATAAGCCAAATTAGTTTTGTTGCGACACATGTGGTGGTGTTATTCCACCTGAGGTTTGTTTTCTCTATGGTATCTTGCTTTAGCATAAGTTTACATGTAGCTAGAGGGATACCTATGTTAGCATTATGAGCCAGCAGAGGTAAAGTTGTTCCGCTTTTTGCAAGTTCGTCAGCTTTGCAATTTCCTGGAATGTCTCTATGGCCCGGCACCCAGAGAAGGTGAATGTTGAACTGTGTAGCCATCTCCGTAAGAGATGATCGACAATTTAGGGCTGTTAATGAGTTTGTGGAGACAGAGTCTAGGGACTTTAACGCGGCTTGGCTATCCGAGAAGATGCGTATATCATTAGTTGATATAACGTTTTCTCTAAGCCAGGATAGGACTTCTTTTATAGCCAGGATTTCAGCTTGGAACACGCTACAATGATCGGGTAGACGAAAGGAGAGACTTAAGTTTAGTCTATCTGAGTATACGCCTCCACCAACCCCATCCTCCGTTTTTGATCCGTCTGTATAGAAGTTTATAGGACCATCGTTCAAAAATGATGTATCCTCCCAAGAAGACCTGGGAGGTATAGTCACTTTGAAGCTATAGTTATTAAACTGAGGATGGGGTATGGTGTAGTAAATATTACTGTTTATAGTTCTGAACGAGTTCAAAATAGTGGTGTGGCCAATTCCATTATTGATCCACAGAGGAGGCTTGAAGCCGTATGGCAGTGTTAGCGGCTGTTTGCTTGCTGAAAATGTCCAGCGGTATTAGATGGAACAGAACATCTAGTGAGGCGGAGGGGGTGGAGCGAAGTGCTCCTCCCATACACAGGCAGGCTGTTCGTTGGACTTTGCTGAGTTTATCGCGATTTGTCGCTGTATCTAGCGCCGTCCACCATACCGCTACTCCATAAGTCAGGATCGGTCTTATGACCGAGATGTATAGCCAGTGTGTAATGCGGGGCTTTAGGCCCCATTTATTACCAATGGCCTTTTTACAGGAGAACAGGGCTACTGTGGCCTTGTTTATTCTCTCTTGAATATTAGGTTTCCAACTTAATTTCTTATCTAAAATGAGACCCAAGTATTTTGCTTGTTCAGAGAATTTAAGTGGTACACCGTTTATGAGGGGAGGGTCAATGTGTGGGACTTTGTATTTCCTCGTGAAGAGGACAAGGTCGGTTTTTTGTGGGTTAACGCCTAGTCCACACCGATTAGCCCATCTGGTGAGCTTATTTAAAGCGTTTTGTAAGAGGTCTTTTAGTATATTGGGGTGTTTACCCGTTACTGCAATAGCAACATCGTCCGCATAGGCAAACACTCTGCATCCCTCTCTTTCTAGAGTAATTAGTAATTCATTTATTACTAAGTTCCAGAGGAGAGGGGATAGGACACCACCTTGTGGCGTACCTCTACTGACACCCCTTTGTGTAGTAAAATCGCCCAGTTTTGAATTGATAATCCTGCTTATCAGCATTTGATTAATCAATTCGCTGATCGACTTATCTACCTTCAGAGATGTCAATACACGTGCAATTGCAGATGTGTCGACATTGTTAAATGCACCTTCTATATCTAAGAAGGCAACTAAAGTGTACTCTTTATGATGGAGGGAATATTCGATTGTACGTACTATACTGTGTAGAGCCGTTTCAACTGATTTCCCTTTGTTGTAGGCGTGTTGAGCCTTTGAAAGGAGGGACTTATCAATACTTGCCCTCAAGTGGATATCGATCAAACGTTCAAAAGTTTTGAGAAGGAATGATGATAAGCTGATAGGTCTTAGGTCTTTAGGGTTAACGTGGCTGGATTTTCCGGCTTTTGGAATAAAAACAACTTTAACTTGTCTCCAAGACATCGGGATGTATGCCAATTTAAGGCATCCCTTGAAGATGTTTTCTAGGATGGGTATTAGAAAACTTGCATTTTCTTGCAGTTCGGCTGGAATTACACCATCCGGACCAGCAGATTTATATGGCTTAAAGCTGTTAAAAGCCCATTTGAGTTTTTCCCTAGTGACTAGACTTTGTGGGGGATGTAATATATTGTCACCATTATTAGGTGCAATGTTATTAATAATATTAGAGCTACCAGGAAAGTGAACGTCTAGTAGCAAGTTGAGCGATTCTTCGCTTGAATTGGTCCAGAGGCCAGAGGCGTTTTTCAAGCAGCTTGGCATGATTGGATTTTTGGAGAGGATTTTGCGCAGCCTGGATGCTTCGGAGCAATCTTCCACGTTGCTACAGAAGTTTTTCCAAGACGATCGTTTGGTTTTCCTCAGTTCTTTTTTATAAATCTTCAGTGATTCTTTATATGAATCCCAGTCTGCCATGTCTCTAGAAGCTTTCGCTCTGTTAAAGAGTTTTCTGCATTCTTTTCGAAGTGGATCCAGCCCTGAGTTCCACCAGTGTGGCTTCTTTTTACCTCTTACTTGTATTAGAGGGCATGCAGTATCTAGAGCTTTGTTTAGGGCTAATGTTAGATTATTGACTTTGTGGTCAAGATCTTCAATGTTGGAGGGAGTATTAAAAAGTTCAGGTTTTACTAAACTATTTAACGTTCTCTTGTATTTTGGCCAATTTGTTCTTTTCAGATTTCGAAAGATCGGTTGGCAAGGTGATTCATTTATAAAGTCAAACTGGATGTATCTATGATCAGAAAAGGAGTGATCTTTAGATACCTTCCAGTTCAAAATATTATTATTAATGAAGTCGGAGACAAGAGTTATATCTAAAACTTCTTGTCAATTTTTAGTAATAAAGGTTGGCTCATTACCAACGTTACTTACGAGTAGGTTAGTGTTTAGAATATATGGTGGGCGTTAGCGTCACTACCGATGATGAGGCCGATGTTGAGCCTTTGTGCTTCAGTTATCAATCTCTCCAGAGTGTCACCCGGGAGAGGGCCAAGATGGTCGTGGCCAAGATACGCCGACGCCAGCCAGAACGTTCCTCTGGCTGTTTCCAGACTTGCGGCGGTGATATCTCGATCGCTGAAATTAGGGAGTAAATATACATTTAGGCTGCGTTTTACTAATATGCAAGATCTGGGTTCATCCTCACCTGATGCATACAGCACGCAGTATCTGGGAGTCCTGATTCCTCGAACAATGGATTTAACAATCCAGGGTTCTTGAATCAGGACAATATCTTCATCGCTGCTGGATAGGCGAAGAAGAAGGGAGGCCGAAGCCTTTATGGAGTGTTGGAGGTTAATCTGGAGTAACCGCAGCATTTTTGCTACTGCACTCCCGATCAGCCTCCAACACAGTAATGTCGGAGTCATCCATATCAGAGGACGATTCTAAAAGAATGTCCTCATCTCCGCTGTCGTAGACCTCGGCCTCCATTGCGGAAAAACCTTGGTCGGTGTTAGGAGCTTCCTCTGTTACTGGGTATACCTGAGATGCATCGTCCTCCAATGAAGGAAGTGTGACCGATGCACCAGGTTCCTCAGCAGCAGTTTCCGCTTGTGTGGGTGGGGGAGGGGGAAGGGTTTGTGCCTCGACCCCATCTTTTTTATAGACCCTCAGCGTAATTTCATCGAACCCAAACCTAATCACACCTTTTGATTGCGCCAGAGGAGAAAGGGACTCTGCATTGATGATTTTTTTGTCCTTTAGAACGTCACTGAAGGACATTTTTTCCTTGCGAGGGTCAAGAGGAGTGCTGGTGTTTAGCACTTTGGGGTGTTTAGGTAGTGAAACACTACCTTCCATAGACCTTTGTCGCTTCGACGTTGAGTCTTGGCTGGTCTTCAAATTATTTTTGGCCAGGAAATTCTTGGCCCATTTTATCTTGGCGTCATGCTGAGAGTTTCCTCCAGCGCCTAGTTGTTCACCAAACGTCTGGAGAATCCTCTTAGCATTACGCATGTCCCTGTAGTAGGCCTTGGAGGGCTTACGCCCATCTCCCCCAGGACCTTCTTTATGATTATTTGCTTTGGAGGTAGAAGGACCTGGCACCACAGCCCTACTACCTCCGACAGGCGGTGTAGAAGAGACGAGAGGTTTACTCTCTGTGGTAGTAGAGGAGCCGTTCTTCACAACTGCCTCACTACAGGAAGAAGGTGATGTTACCTGTTTGTCCGATATTCCACTGGCGACAACAGGGCTGTGAGTGTCCACAGCCTTGTCGGCACCAGTGGAAGAGGGATGAACAGCAGACAACTTTGCCGTCGTACTGCTGGCCGGTTCGGTCTTTTGATTTTGTTTTGTTTTAAAAAAGTTCATTTTGAATCCCACGAGTAGCGGATAAAGGGTGGTCCATCTGTACAGAGATCCGTGTATACAGATAAGGCTATTTAATCCGGAGGTCGCCAGGTATCCGGATACTCCGTTAGCGACTGAGCTAGTTTTTTAATTGGGCCCTCAGCCTGGCCGATCATCGGCACGGGTCGTATAGGGAAGGTCGTTTTAGGGAAGGATATGTTTTGCAAAAGGAGAGACGAACAGCAATTAAGCCATAAGCGTCCCAGGAAGGAAACTAGGCATTGACAGACAGTTATATACCATACAGTCAGGGGATAAGGAGACGTCAGCCAGCATAATAGCACAGAGCTGACGGAGGTGGGGGTAAAGGATTAGGAAGGCGAGGCGGCGAGCGACCTTTGGTTTCAGGACTCTTCTGGGGAAATAATTCCCGAGAATCATTGACCTTACTCAGCTTCTACAACTCGACAAGTTCGACGCTCAGGTAGAAGACTTCTATAAGTTGGTTTCTTATTGTTCTAGCTGTCACTGATCCGTTTATTTCATTTTTGAGTTCTCTTATAGAAAGAAATGGTTTCTTCTTACATATTCTTACTAATGGTGTATCAAACCGCGAAGAAGTTTATCTTTTTCTTCATCTTGTTTCTTCTTTAGGCGTGAACGTAAAGTTTTAAATACTTTTATCTTCGAACAGTTTAAGGTTTTTGCAATTTCAACCATCGTTTTTCCAGCTTGTCTTAGTTTTTTCATCACTTCGCGTTCAAAGGGAGTATAATGTAATCCACGACCCATATTTATTAAAATTAAAGACGACTTTCAAAAATTTTGTTTAGTATCAAATATAAAACATTTAACAACCTTATAAACAAACTCAAAACGCTTATTTGCATACAAAAAAATGAATCCTTACGTTAGAATAACAGTTAAAGTAGGTTGTTTCTATTATTTTTTCCAGACGAAATCATCATTGGCCTCGAACTTTTTACCGTTAAGTGAAAACAAAAAGTTCTGTCCACAAAACAATTTTGCCATTTGAGAGCACTATTAGGTACGATTAAAATATTGAAAGACTAACGACAAGACTTAATTGCTAAAAAAAATATTTAGTATCGAAAATGATGAAGACACTTGTTTCTATTATTTTGTCCAACACTGTACATATAGGCTACAGCAGACACATTTTAGAATATGGTAACACGTCTTACCTATAGATCTAGACACCAACAACAACAACAAAAAAACAGGTCCGATCGTGTTCACCAATCCTTTCCATTTTGAGTCATCTACATCCACCAACAGTTATTAGACGTGAAGATTTCGATAAATTGTGAAATTTACAAGCTTGACTCGTGTTCTTTATTACAATTTCGATATTTTAAAAAAAATATCAAAATCATTTTATAGGCCCAAAAACATTCAGCCTTAGTACCACCTGCTTCGGAAAAAGAAACATAGCTTCACTCGAACTCGAAACGAAACTCTAGATTTGTTTAGATGAAAGCTTTCGAAACAATTTTGTTGTCATTCAAATACTCCTCCTCCGAAAGTCCGATTATCTTCATATTAAGCTTGAATCTACCCTAAAAATGCCCCTAGAAAATCTTCGTCCAGTCCAACATATCAATGCATTTTATCACAAATCAATTGAAAACTAATGTGCTATCCATACTACTCCAGAAAAATAAGAGATCTCAAATTTGTATGAATTAAAAAAAGAATATCACTAAATATATATTTTTAAATTTTATATTATGAATTATCCATAATTTTTGTTTATGTTATAAAAATTCAGAAGCGAAGTAGATTTTTACTTCTTGGGAGCGGGAGCGGCCTTCTTCTTGGCAGCCAACTTCTTTTTCCTTTCGGCTAAGGCCTTGGACAACATCTTTGAGCGGTTAGCCTCGGCTTTAACGGCGACATTAGCGAAGTGGTGTTTGGGCAATACAATGTTGTTTTTTCTTGGCGTTCAACAACACTCTGTTGATCTTCCTCTTTTCGGCGGCCAAGAGAGCACGACGCTTGAGAACCTCAGCGTATGGGTTCAACTTGATCAACTGGCGGGTGTTGCTCAGTGGATTCAGACGACGCACGCGACGGAATACCCTCTTCTTCGGATCGCGCAACACCTTCCTGATCTCCTCTGATTTCAACAGACGAGCCAAATCGGTGTTGGCCATCTTAGGCTGGGGCAGATTGTATCCCTTCTTCAAGGTGGATGGAGTCTTCCATGTGCCGAACAATTCGTTGAGGCGTTGGAATGCAGACTCGGTCCAGACGACAAAGTGTCCAACATGACCACCAGGAGCCAACTTCAAGAGGTTCATCTTATTTATTTATTTATTTATTCAATCTACGATACTTAATCCACAGATTTTCTTAAAGAATATATACAATTTCGTTGTTATTATTAAATATTAATAAATATATTAATTTACATAAATAGGAACAATTAAGAGAAGTTATTATGCAATAATGTTAATAATGAATTTTTAAATTGATTTCTTGATAGATATATATCTAGTTCATTATAGTACATATTAAAAAATTTACAACAATGGGAAATAGGTTTACGCTGGCCATAATTTGTAGAATGAGGATATTCAAATATGAAATTTCTCGTTCTTAAAGATCGACTAGGTGCATAAATATTAATCAAAGAAAGCAAAAACTCGCAATCAATGTCATTTGAAAGAATATCACGAATAAACATAACACTTAACATTCTACGCCTTGATTCAAGAGTTTGCATCCCTAACAAAAGGCATCTAGATTTATAATCAAAATTTGAGTAAGCATTTAAACTAAAAGCAAATCTCAAAAAATTCTTTTGGATATTTTCAATTCTTGTAATCAACTTTTTAGTATCAGGATTCCAAATGGCAGAACAATACTCCAGTAATGGTCTAACAAGTGAACAAAAAATAGCTTTCAGCGTGTATGGGTCCTTAAAATCAAAAGAATTCCGTTTAAGGAAACCTAACATAGAGTTAGCTTTTGAAACAATATAGGAGACGTGAACTAAAGTTAAGTTTCTCATCAAATACTACGCCTAGGTCTTTAATCTCGTGAACTCTTAATAGTTTGATTCCTTTGAGGAAATAATCAAAAATGAGATAGGAGTTGAACCAGTTTAGTAGGCTGCCATCAAAACCATAACTTTTTAATTTTTTAATTAAAATGAGGTGATTTACTCTACTAAATGCTTTTACAAAATCGGTATAAACCACATCCATTTGAGAATGCTTTTCTACTGCGTTAAAACACTGATAAGAAAAGCAAGCCAAATTAGTAGTTGCGGATCGACCACTTATGAAACCATGTTGAAATTTAGAGATATGACATTGGATTATTGCATATAGCTTGTTTTTTACTATTTTGTCCAAAAGCTTCGGAATAGTTGAAAGTTTACTAATTGGGCGATAATTTGTAACCAACTTTTTATCTCCGGACTTAAAAATTGGATTAATATAAGACACTTTCCATTCATCTAAAAAAATACCATTTGAAAGAGATTGGTTAAAAATAATCTGAAGGGGTAAACATAAAGTACTATAACAGTGTTTTAACACAATTGGAAAAACACCATGAATATCTGGTGATCTAGATGGAACCAATTCACGTAAGGCGGTAGAAACATCTTCTATTTCACACTGAAAACTACAACAATCTGTTATTTGCAATATAGAGTTACAATCGTAGTTATTTCCAACGTTCATGGTTTCAATACCGGGGATATTACGGAAAGCCTTACGGAGACCTTCGTCCTTGGAGTAGACGACCAAAGGTCCACGGCGAGCAATACGACGACGGTCACGCATGGTACCACGTCCAGCACGGAAGCGCTGGGATTTGTAAACCTGAAATGATAAGAGCAAAGTGTAAGTTATTTATGGCATGTCACGGTCTTAATAAGATGCAATGTAGGATCAAGCTACCCCGAGATGGAGCGAGAAAAACTCTAAAACGGAACGCCTGTTGATCCAATATAATCTAGCAACACCTGCAGCAGAAACACAGGTCATAGTGCCACCGCAAAAAAATGCAAATGTTGCGGAAAGATGATAACTCAAGTTCAATTGCTTACCTTTTGGATGTCAGCCCAGATCTTCATACGTCTCAAGAAGACAACAGCCTGTTTGGCCTTCTGCAACTTTTGGACCTCATCGGAAACAACCAATGGGAACTCAGAGATTCCATCGATGATGTGTCCCTTGGATTGAACCAAAGCTGGTACGCCAGAGGCGGCGATAGCTGAAACAACGGCGTAGCGACGTTGGTTCACATTGATCTTGCGGTGATAGCTGCGGAAAGTCTTGGTTGGGGCAAACATACGACCACCACGACACATGTAACCGAAAGCACCCTGACCGGAGCGATGAGTACCACCACCACGGACACGAGGAATACGGGCAACAGCACGACCAGTACCCCAGGATTCAGCAGAGGTTTGGTGACCTATAGGAAGAAGACGAAAAACAATCATTAGCAATGACGCGGAGCTACTAACCTGCAAGTTCGCTGACAGCATAAGTTTGACGCTTGTTGCGGCGCATCAATTGATGAACCTCATTGACAACATCGAGGCGAATTGGTGCCTTGAATACAAACGGGAGGCAGATGTTCTTCTCCTTGATTTGTTCATTTGAAATGGAGAAAGTCGATCTTAAGTCGCGAGGCACACAATATTCACTTCTCAATAACACGTGCAGTATTTTTCAACAACACTTTTCGATGAAAACCGATGGATTCAACTCGCCGACATCGTCAGTAGCTGCCGAGGGACTGATCTAAATCTGTTTGGCCTTTGGGGGATTCTTGTCGGGCCAGCCCATTTGCCTCCGAATGATTGCCACCGTTAAGCCAGTGCGATCCTTAGGAGTAAAATGAATGGATTAGTTTTAGGTTTAATATTTGAACTCACTTAATTTACAGGTTGGAAATTTTTTGGAGTCTTCCTGCGATTGTAGTCTTGTTTTTCTTGCTTCTCTTGCAGAACTACCGACTGGTAGTACTCTTTACACCTAGAAGATGAAGATTAAGCGAGTTGACTACAATATGAATGTTTCGATTCGTACTTACACAATTGATCTCCGCGCGCTGTTGCGTCGTTTTTTTTTTGAGCCGCTTGCATTTTATTTCTTGGCAGCTGATGAATAGGCCGAGTTGGCAGTTGCTGCTATTATGTCGTTCCAACACCAACACTCAGCTGCTGGAAGAAGGGCGTTAGCGGTCGACTATTGCATGGCAAAACTTCCACTTGCATCATTGACTTGGTGGTGTTGTTGCTGCTGGTTTTGTTGCATTGAATGCGTTTGACTATTGGTAGAGATGGTGACACCTCCACCGTCAACGCCTGCGGGAGCTATGCCGTTGAGATGTTCATACGAATACAATGGGCAGTATCTGTCGTTAAAAACATTGATAATATTTTGTTAAGAGAAATATAATATATAAAAACTTGCCTGCAAATCAGCGCCTTGTTTGCTTTGTCTTCCAGACTTCTTCAAGGAAATTGCTTCCTGCATTATGGTATGTTATTGGCAGCATCTAAAATGAAAACACAGACTATAAAATAAATCCTCCTTCACTGCAATTTGACTTACTTTTTATTCAATGAAGTGAACTTGTATATACTTTCTTCATTATAAGGAATTTTGGTCTGAAAAATATCAAATTATATTAAATATCAAAACAATTAACAAAAACTTACTCTTCAAATCCGAAATCCATTGTTTTGTTTTGCAAAATTGATTGTCATTTTTGACAGGTCACAAAAATTCCATAAGTTTCTATTTTAGCCCAATCCTTCATTTTGTTTTTTTTCCCCAGTCACATGTATTCACCGATAGCGAATTTGAGAGTTCACCTCGAATTTGAGAGAGTTCACCTCGAATAAAATTTGAGGGTGTTTCAGGTAGCACGGGTACCAGTCGGGACTCTAGATAATATATTTCCTCTATGATCTGCCCGACGCTGACGACAGTCTGACGTTTATGATCGGTAGATACTGCAGTTCGACTAGGTTAGTTCGATCGAAAATCTGACTTTATGAATGCAGATAATGCAGTTCTTAGTTAGGCTGACGTTTATGAATACACCCATACTAACGAAAAAGATCGCCATTGCTGCTTGTACCGAACTACAAACAATAAAGTTTGGGGGCACCCACATGGTGAGTCTAATTAAATGGAAACAAGATATCTCTAGAAATGTAACGAAAAATTCTAACATAAACACATTTTTTTCTTATATTTTTTGTTTTTAAACCATGCCATATAAAATTGAAATCCTTAAAACTTTGGAACCAAAGCTAACTTTGTAATATTTTATACTTTTTTGAAAAGCTAAAAAATCAAGGAAGTTTTTAAAAACAAGAACCAGTTTTAAGTGACATGATGTTTTTTAATAAGACTATTTGGGGAGAGTACGATAACTTTGGCGACAAAGTTTAATGATGGATTTGTATAGAACAGTTAAACACAAGCATTTTTTACTATGGGAGGGGGGACAATCTCCCCCGTTTAGGCGGTATGTACATTAAATGGAAAAAAAATAATTAAAAAATAACGGTAATACTTACAACAAGGTATAATACTATACCTTTTTTTTTAAAGCCAACACTTTTTTCTATTAGCTTGTTTTTGAATCAAGTCAACACTATGCAGTTTTTGAAAAAAATTGTTTTAAACTAAAAATGTGTGCAAACAAAATTTAAAAAAAAGGTTTAAAGTGTAGTTTTTCAAAACTCTCAAATTATCTACTGTTTTTTTTTAGAATTAATTGCTCTTATTTGTTTTTGATCAAAAACTGAAAACTAGATGACTTTATGTCTTCTAGTTCTTGAGAAAATTGAAAATTACCAAAAAAAATATTTTAATTAAATTACTTTTTCCTTGCTTAAGTATTAACGTAGTCTTATTTTGATAGTAATAATCGAATATAGATTAAGATATACATACCTAAGGTAAATTAATTTTTCTTAAATCCAGCTTATTTAAATGCAAAAGAAACTTTGCGTGCACCCCATCTTGCACCCACCGAACCTTGCCCACTCCCAACCTTGCACGCACTCCAACTTGCACCCACCCCAAATCCTATAGTGTACCCAAGCAGGGGGGTTGCAGGGGGGCAGCATGCCCCCCCCCTTACAGATCCCACTGTTGCATACACCTAAACTCGCACACACCTTACTGTTGCATACACCCAAACTCGCACCTACCATTGTTACTATCAAAATAAGACCACTCAAGCAAAAAAAAAAGAATTAAATTAAAATAGTAGTTGTGGTTATTTTCAATTTTCTCAAAAACTAAGAGACATAAAATCATCTAGTTTTCAGTTTTTGATCAAAAACAAATAAGAGCAATAAATTCTGAAATAAAAACAATGGTAGATAATCTTGAAGTATTGAAAAATTACACTTTTAACCTTTTTTTTAACTTTTTTTATTCAAATTTTGAGTTTAAAATTAAATTTTTCAAAAACTACGCATAGTTTTGACTTGAATTAAAAACTGGCTAATAAAACAGAATGTTGGTTTAAAAAAATGTATAAAACTTAATTGTAAGTAACACCGTTATTTTTTAATTATTTTTTTCCATTTTAAATAATAATTTTTTTAAATTGCCCCTACCGCCTAAACGGGGGGAGATATACCCCCCCTCCCATAGTAAAAAATGCTTGTATTAAGCCATTCTACCAAAAACCGTTATTATATCTTGGCGCCAAAGTTATCGTACTCGTGCCGACTATTTTAAAGTTCAATGTAAAAAATTAAGTTTGATTAGAATACGATTTGAACTATTAATGTTTACCAAAATAGTGCCGAAAACTGCACCAAAGTTTTTTTTACTTGCGACATATAGGAACTATGTATATGGCAAGTTTTGCATTCGTGCAAAATTTCGAACTCGAGATTTTAATCAAACATGATATTAGGATGGTAGAGAAGTTGAAAAAAGTGGGTCCCGCGATTCCGTCTGGTTTGTTTTGTCTGTCTGTCCACGCTCCTACAGCCTAAACCATTGGGTCGATTGAGTTCAAACTTGGAAGTTAAGGTTTTGAGCAGATTCGCGTTAGGCGTTTTTTTTTCATTTTTTTTAAGATCAAAACTAACAGTGGCCCTCATACAATTTTGTTGGTCAAAAAACGAAAATTCGAATTTTCTCAAAAACAAACCAATAGATTTTTTTAAATTTTCTCTAAAATTTTATTTTTTAACTTGGCTTCTTTTAATAAGAAAAACATATTTTTGTATTGCTCAGGAAAGGTACCGCTCATAGAACCGTTATTTTGTTTTTTTAATTTTCTCAGCAATTTATGAACCGATTTCAATAATTTTTCGAATAAGCTCTTATATTGCTTTAACAATATTTGATTATCAAAAGTACAATTTTTTATTTTTTGGATTTTTAAAAAAATATTGAATTTTTTTTTTTCAAAATTCTATATCTCAAAAACGGATCAACATTTTTTTACGAAATTCAAATGTAGAGCGTGTATTTACAATCACTAAAAAACTGCATACCAAAAATATTTTTAGAACAAAATTGAAAAAAATTATATATACAAAATTAATTAAAAAAAAAACCGCTCTAACGATTTTCAAAAAAAAAATTTGAAAAATCAAGGGTTTTTTGATTTATAAAATGGCATTTACATTTTTGAAGACAAACTTAATTTTCAGGTAAAATTTTGAAGCTTAAATTAGTTTTTTTTTTTAATTACTTTACATGTATTAAATGTAAACCCCTCCCATCGCACCAGATCAAATCCAGTGCATGAGCCCGAAAGAGCGCATTATTTTGACAAAATTGTAATTACTTTCCTATCTTTTATCGAAATTAATGTATTTTTGGTACATATTTATGTATTTTTATAACTATAACTATTGTAAATACCAACGATGGCCGTGTAGCGCCACTGCATCGGATTAACGAATATGATATATTTAATCAACAATATATTTTAAAGTGTCTATCAAGAAGTATTATCTTGGTACCTTTGTATATATGATATTAAAATATTATTCTTTAAGAATAAGCTTGTTTCACACATATTTTACTTGCCTTCACCTATATAAAAGAATAAATACTTAGTACAAGTAAAAGAAACGGGCCAGAAAGTAAAGAAAGAAAAAGTATACGTATTTTCTATTCGTATCACTTGTTCAACGTATACACATTAAACCTATATAGGTATTACGTGCAACCTCTAACACTTCTGCTTACGTGTCACTTCAAAACTAAAATCCAAAACGCACAAGAGCCTGACTGTAAACAACACATGAATAGCAATTTCTTGTACCTATTCGTATGCTTGTTTTTTTAAATTTTAACGAACAAAATAAACTGAACGTAATAACTCCATGTTTGCGCTGAAAACTTGTAGGAAAGAAGGAATGTGATTGGATTGTAGTAAGTACCTTCTACCTACCAATAACGGTCCTTCATTATCATCATAAACATATCTTTATCTATCTATCTGCATAAAGCTGAGCACGCCAATGAACTATTCTTTATTCGTTTTAGACACCTAACTAACTACACAACCAATAGGCGATCGCTTTACAATTTAAACATACATGTTCTTCCTCTTTCTTAGTTTCAGATAATTTATTTTCCATCCTGGTTATTCTAATATGAAATTAAAATAAAACTATCCAAAGGAAAAGCTTTGAACGAACTAGTTGAATACACAAACAATTGTTTTCGTTAAGTATGCTTACAAGTATTTTACATTTCCGGGATGAAATGTCCTAGGATGAGTTGTGTCTTGGGATGGATCGCGCGGTTTTTTTTGACAAATCAAATGGCATTTATATCTTTGAAGACAAACTTATTTTACAGGTACATTTTTAAATCTTATATAGGTACTTTTTTAAACAGACTCTTTGCATACAGGAGCAAGTTCGTGCGACCCAGTCGTGCATTTTATTTTTTATTCAAGATAGAAACATGTAATAAAAACAAAAATCATTTATGAACAAGTAAAAAACCCACTCAAAGAAGGTGTTTTTGAAAATTTTATTAAAACAACATTTACTCAAAAACCGTTACACAGATGCGATACAGTTAGCAAATTCCGATAGGTCATGATCTGACCTTTCAACACATACAGTTAGGACATTACCTGTATATAGCTTTAACACATTTTTAAGATGAAACAAAAACAAATAATTAATTAAATATAGAGCCGGCTTTCGTTTTGTTTCAAATTATATTTTATTGGTAACCGTCAGTGGAAGTTTGTTTTTAGTTCAAACGAAGATTTTACATTTACAATGTTTTATTTTTTGGAAACGAAATCCTTATAATCATTAATTAGTGAAAATCTCATATTAAGCAACTTGATCTTGTCCATTTGATGTATCTTGGGTTTTCATAACTTCTGGCAGATCCGGTGGCGATGAATAGGATGTGATATCTAACTGTTCAAACTCTCCCGATTCAGTTCTAAAAAATAAAAAAATAATAAAAATACTGAACTTTGTTCTCGTAAAATACAATAAAATAAATCATTAATTATAATAAGTGTATTTATGCAATCTCAATAGAAAGGTTTGCTATTGGTAAAAGTATATCTTTTGTTAAATGAATTATCTATTTTGTTTGTATAAGCTTATTTAAACGTGGCCGCCCTTAATCCAACCGCCCTTGATCCAACCGTTATACCGTTCTTATAGAAATTTGCTGATAAAGCGATCTCTGAATAAAGCGGTTAAGGAGCCGCAATAAAAAAAGAAACTTAAACATTAATTTTACTGATTTATTTTACAAAACCTAGCAACTTATAAATTTACTTTTAAATAATAGCAATTTCGCCAATTAGCAAATATATTCTAAATAATTTTGTACTGCATCAGTACTCAATTTCTCCTTATAACTGGAGAGTCATTCCGTAATTTTAAAAACGATTATCATTAACGTTATCGTCTATAATTTGCTTCTCATAACTTTATCACTATCGTCTCGTCAATCGTTTTCAGTACAAGGTTGTTCACTAATCTGATACTGTAACTGAAATGTCAAAATGAAATATAATGCTTGTTCGATAACTTGAAAATGTGACTAAGTTTCGCAAACTTGTTATTTTTTCTATGGGAAATTGTGAAAATTTGCAAGAAATTTGTTGTTACCAAAACCATCTATTTTGCGTTTTTATTTTTGTCGCCGTCGACGATATAGTCAGAATTTCAAAATCTTAGCTATGTATGTCTGATATTATAGTAAATTAATAAATTAAATTATAATATAAATACATAGTTAAATAACACAAGAAAAAGTTGCAAGCTTATATACAATTTATGGTCGATTGATATTTATTACATAATTTTGAGAAGTTTGTTTCATCGTTATTCCTATAAAAAGGCAAAATTTGTTGTTTTTAATAGCTCTTTTAAGTTGAAAAGTTGTGAAAACTCATTTGAAATACTAAGAAATCCGATAAACAAAAATTAAAGTGAGTTTTACATCTATAAGATTTATAATTAGCTTTATATCTGAGTGTTATCATCACCGTACACATAAGACATAACCCCACTCTATATGTCCAAGGAGAATAAAAGGAAACTTTTTCAAACATCCCCCGAGACCTTTAACGAACATAAAAAACAACAACCCTTGCAAATAATGTCTGAAGAATTAGTTTCATCTATGACAAAGTCAGATCTTTATCAATTGTTTAATGATCTATTCGATGAAAAAATAAAAGATGCCGCAAAAAAGACTGACGTCGAGACGAGCGCAAATAAGGTAAATAAACAAATTATTTTATTTTATTTTATTATCACAGGTCACAATACAAATAAATTTGTATCGTCCGGAATACAAAATAGCCGGGGAACTTTGCCCATACAGCTGCGTACTTAGTTTGAATTACGAAATATAATGTATTTTAGGTTCGTTTTTTAAAATAATAAGTATAACTTAAAGCTATAAATTATAGGCTAAATTTGGTTAATTTTGTGTCTTCTGAGTAGTGGATATAATAAGGATTTGTCTGGGTGGACTGTTGTGTCTAGAAGCATTTCCAGTGATGGTACGTTGTTAGAAAAGTGTTGTTTTGTAATTGAACATATTTGTAACATATGTTCCATCGTGAGATTTTCCAGGCAGGAGTTGCAAATCGGAGGAGGATCATTTTTGTACAGATGAAGTTTATTGAAAAGTGAATGACCCAGTCTTGTCCGGAAGAGTTGCGCTGATTGAAGGCGGTTGAGAGATTCATTGTATGTTACTTTCTCTAGAGATGTTTTATGTTGTCTTAGGAAAGTATTTGAGCTATTCCAGCGCGTTTCGGCTTTTTTAAGTATATGTTTTGTTATTGAATGGAGATTCGAAAGGTGGAATGGTGAAAACTAGTGGCATTTTAATGGTTTCTCGAGCAGTGGAATCTGCTTTTTCGTTCCCTGGGATTCCCACATGGCCTGGAGAACATATTAAGTGAAGTCTTGGGAAGTTTCTTCGTAATATTGATCGCAGGAATATAAAGCTTGGAGTGTTGTTTTTATTGTTGCGTATACTACGTATTGCGCTTAAAGAGTCACTGCAGATAGCTGTTTTCTCGGTTATATCGGTGGCATATTTGAATGCTTCGATCAAAGCCATAACTTCACCAATAAACGGGCTCTGGTTGGGTGTAGTAAGTTGTTGTGTAATAACCTTGTTTTGGTGATTATCGAGTCTATAGACGCAAAAACTTGTTATTTCATCAGCTGTGGAGGCATCTGTGTACAGTATGCAATCAAAATTATCTTTGGCAATTAATTCGGCAAATTTTTTCCTGTAAATGTCGGGAAGTGTGTTTTCCTTATTTGTTTGGTTTAAGGAGGTGTTGATAATGCTCTTTGGGAAGGCCCAAGGAGTTGTGTCAATGTCGTAAGTTGGTGCGTTGGGCACTGCTATATTGACAACAGCTATGTACCCAATGGAGTTGTAGATTGCGCTTTTGATCTTGGATTTTTTTGATGCTGTCAAACCAGATCTACATATTTCATGTAAAGGATGTTTCCTGTCTATGAGGCTTTTTGTGATGATGTTTGTTTGCAATTTTGCCTTCATGTCTACAAAAGAAGCAGAGTTAGTTTTAGCCAGTAATGCATCAATGGGAGTAGAAGGTAAGGCTCCAATAGCTTTTCGTAATAAGGCGTTGATTTTAGTTTGAATTATTCTATCGTTGCTTTTGGTCCAATGTGAGTATATGGAAATGCCATGTAATGTGGCTCCTCTTATCAAAGTATGTGCTATGTTTATAAAAGTGTTAAGGTGTGGACCTTTGTTTTTTTGGCAGACGATTTTGAGTAAATTTAATGATTTGTTGAGCTTGTTTGCTATTATTTTGGCATGTGCGTGCCATTTCCAAGTTTTGGTGCAGGTGAGGCCAAGAATTTTAGTTTTTTCTTTGAGAAGGAAGATCGAGCCGCAAAGGTTTATTGATGAGTTAGAGCAAGACCATTTTTTGCATACATGAAGTAATTCCATTTTTTCCGAAGGTAGATTACCACCTATATTTTGGCAAGATAGATTTTATTGTTCGGTCACCTGTATTTATTTTGTTTAAAAGAGAATTAATATAGGCATTATATAACATTGTTGATATAGGTGCTCCTTGGGGAACACCGTTTTCGATTTTGTGATCAAGTGAATGATAGCCATTGACTACGACCCTAATTGTTCTGTTTGACATGAAAGATAAGATAACATTTAATAGATTTGAATTGATTCCCCAGTTTTGGAGTTGGTTAATTACCACTAATGAAGTTACTTTTTCGAAAGCCTTTTCTAAGTCCATGGACAAAAGAACTGAATGGTTTTGTGAAGCCAACTCTGTATGCACGTCTTGATCAAGTATGTGCATCAAGGTATGTGTGCCTCTATGTGGTCTGAAACCGTGTTGACCGTTGTTAAGGTTTACTTCAAGAGTCCATTTGAGTCTACTCGCAATTATTTTCTCAAATAATTTTGAAAGAACGGAGAGAAGGGAAATCGGTCCGTAACTATCAATAGATTGTGCGTCCGTGTTAGGTTTTGGAATTGGAATTAAATTTGCTTTTTTCCATTCATGTGGAAAAGTACCTTTTTTCAACAAATTGTTGTAAAGCTTAACCATTCTTAGCCTGACTTCAACTGGTAAACCTTTTATCATCTTATATGTAATCTTATCCGAGCCAGGAGTAGAGCCTTTGGTTTCACGCAGAGATTCCATTAATTCAGAAAGAGTGATATCTGTAAAGGAGGTGGTTGTACAGGAATCTATGGAAAAATTATTTTTTGACTGTATAATATGATCTGAAAAATTTGCGTCGGAGCTATACCCAGCCCATTTGTTTGCTAAAAGTGTTGCAATTTTTCTTTGGTCAGTCACTGTAATAGAACCATGTCTGATTCCAGTGATACTAGATCTTGAATGATTTCCGTTTACACTCTAACTATCCAAAATATTTACAGACAATCTGAAAATATTATCTCACACCAAGATTACCTTGAACTGGCCGCAAATCAAATCCCACACAGCATTGTATTGGGTGACTTTAACGCCAATCATATAATGTGGGGTTCACCACACACAAATAGCGCAGGAAACACGGTAGCTGAATGGTTACAAAATTCCGACCTAGTCTTGTTGAACGATGGATCTCCAACGCACTTTTCTACAAGAAATACATTGACGGCAATTGATTTAACAATTGCTTCACCATCAATAGCGAATATTGCTACTTGGAAAACCCACAATTCCCTAGAAGGTAGTGACCACTTCCCCATTATCATTGACACAGGTACACCTTTTATGTTAAACAAACAATTTATATCCCGTTTTGTAGAAACAAAAGCCAATTGGAAAAAAATTTCAATTACTACGAGCCACGTTTCCAACGCTACTCCCGTGTCTGATAATATTAACAAGGAAGCAGCTAATTTAAGAAAAATAATAAGAAAAGCTGCCGCTACTTCCATTTCTGCCTCTCATCCACCCAGCAACTCCAAACAACCCATCTGGTTCAACCAAGAATTACGTACTCTCACTATCGAGACAAAAATAGCTTGGCGGAAGCTACAAAATAACCCGACTAACACTAATATCATTGCATATAGAAGGTCAGCTGCTAAAATAAAACGTTCAGTTCGTGAAGCAAAAAGAAATGCGTGGTCAAATTTCTTAGCGTCCATCAATCCCTTAATAAACAAATTATTGAGCTCAATTTGCAATTGTCAACAAAAGTATGCGCCCTAGAAAGAAAAAACGAAATTCTTGAGAACCAAATAGAAGAATTACAAAAAATAAACACAGAAAACAATCTTATGCTGCGAGTTACACCTCAAGAAGGTAAAGAAGAAAAAGATATCGTAAAAGAGGTTTGCACCAGCTTAATACAACCAACACCACGTATTGAAAATCTCCATATCCGTGAAATAAAATCGTTCAATAATAATGTGAAGAATTTTATTGTAAAATTAGAATCTAAAGAACAAGTTATCGCAGCATCATCATCATCGACTCTAAGAGGCTTGGGAGTTAATATTTCAAAAGATCTTCCTTTAACAATCCGCCACAAACGAAGTAAACTATTAAAAATAAGAAGTAGTCTGAATGAAATTAACCCACAAGTAAAAGTTTTGGTTAGAGATGATAGAATGACCGTAGAGAAAAATGTTTTTCGTTGGAGTTCATCATTGGGAATCTTACACAACAACAACAATGGGATACCAATGTTAAATAATATTTACAAAACTGATCTTAGCAATCAGCTGTGCTTCAACGTGGAGCCGAATGTGAATGACAGAGCTGTCAACCAAGGAGCGTTCGTTTGGAAATAGGAACCATTTAGCAAGGACAACCAATGCACATTATTTAGGATAGGGTAGTGTTGCCGTCTGCCATAGTAAAATAAAATCTGTAGAAATTAATAAAAAAATTAAATAATTAAGTTATAATGTAGCAGGTCTTAGTAATAAATCTATTTACGTAAATTTTTATGATTTTATAAATAAATATGATATTGTGTTTTGAAACGTTTTTAGTAGAAGAAGAATATAAATTATATCTTAACCGATTTACGAACTTTAAATTTATTTGGATTCCCGCTGTAAAACAAAGTATCAGAGGCAGAGCAAGTGGTGGCTGTTTTTTGGGTATACAAAAAGCTTAAAAAACATTTCATGTGAGTTTGCAACTGAAGATGAAGTTAGAATTTTGAAAATCGTACTGAATACAACCAAATTTATAATACTACCAACCTACATTAACTGCAATCACTGGGAAAGGGATTTTGGAAAATTACGTGATATACTTGAACATAGCAGCTACGACAATGTAATGATTATCGGAGATCTGAATGCCCATATCTTCATATCCGTGAAATAAAATCGTTCAATAATAATGTGAAGAATTTTATTGTAAAATAAGAATCTAAAGAACAAGTTATCGCAGCACTTAAGTGTTACGGCTCATCGAACACAACTATAAGTTACGCCTCATTGAACACAACTATATTTTGATTTCTGACATATTGTAAATTGCATTGTAACATTATTCATTATTAAATTAGATTTTGTTGGTTAACCACGTTCTCTTCATTTTTCCTATCACGTGTATGGACATAACAGTGGCGACGAGGATTTTTTTTTCCCAATATAATAAAGGTAAAGCGAACTCTTTAAATAAAAATTCACTGCAACAATGCCAGATCAAATCAATCGGCACCAACAGCAGCCTGCACATCAGCAGCAGCCTGTTCATCAGCAGCAGCAGCCTCCTCCAATCCAACAACCTCACCCTCAGCTTCAGCAACAGCAGAACAATTTTCAAGTTCCTCCACACCCAGCCCAACCACAGATTCCACAAGACTTTATAACATTTTTCCAGGTTATGATGACAAATCAGTCAGCGCTTATGGAGCGTTTATCTGAAAATGTTTTTGGTCTCACAAAAGAAAGAGCTTCAGCAGAATATACCATGGAAGTTCTAGCGAAAAACATTCAGAATTTTCAATACGACGAGGAAAATGGAGTAACATTCAGACAGTGGTACGAGCGTTTTGCTCCCACGTTTACTGATGCCAAAGCTCTCTCAGATGATGCTAAGGTTAGACTTCTGTTGAGAAAACTAGGACCATGTGAGTACTCAAGGTACGTTAACCTCATTTTGCCAAAAAACACCTGCTAGCCTTGATTTGGAAACCACAATCAACAAGCTATGCAATGTTTTCGGACCATCGGAATCAATCTTCAACATTCGCTTCCACTGCTTACAAACAAGCAAAAGCAGCTGTGAAGATTATACAGCTTACGCAAGTCGAGTGAACAAAAATTGTGAACAGTTTCAACTTGGAAAACTAACAAGCGAACAATTCAAGTCGTTAATTTTTGTAAAAGGTTTACAAGCATCAAACGACTTAGATGTAAGATCACGCTTGTTTGCTCTTCTTCAAGCAGGAGACGAATCAAAAATCACAATCGAAAATTTGTTATCAGAGTGCAACAGAATAGCAAATCTGAAGCAAGACAACCAGCTGTTGGAGGCAGCAAATAACATGAGAACAAATGCAATTTCACTCAAGCAGCAATACAGAAAGGAAAAACCGTCATCTAGTCAGCAATCTTCACACACTTCCACATCAGTCAAGTCAAAACCAAGCACGCCGTGTTGGGGATGTGGAGAAATGCGTTTTTCGGCAGATTGTAAATTTAAAAATCACAAGTGTTCTTCTTGTTCACGTTTGGGACATAAAGAAGGATATTGCTCTTGTTTCTCAAAGTCCAGCACGCCCAGAATCAACGGCAGATCGAGTCGAAAGAAGAAAAAGAGAACTCAAGTCATCTCAGTTAATTCAATCCAAGCTTCAGATCGCAAATTTGTCCAGGTTATCATCAATGCACGTAAGTTCAAGCTTCAATTAGATACGGCAGCAGACGTCACAATAATTTCAAAAGAAATATGGCAACAATTAGGTAGTCCAGAGCTTGATTCAGATTCTAATTCGGAATCAGTCATCGATGCCCAAGGTAAAACCATGTCCATGCTAGGTTCTTTTACAGCAGACGTTACGCTCGAATCACAATCAAAAAGATTAGTTTGCAGAGTGTCAGAACTGCCCAATCTTAATCTTTTTGGCATAAACTGGATCGATGAATTCGGGTTATGGGATCAACCTTTCAACAAGGTATGCAGAACTGTTGAGTTATCACAAAAGAAAATGATCGAAGATAGCATGTGCAAAATAAAAACACGATTTGCAGACATTTTTACAACAACACTTGGTCACTGTACCAAATTCAGACCAAAGTTGTACCTCAAAGAGAATGTCACTCCAGTTTTTCGAGCGAAGAGACCAGTATCTTATGCAGCACTTGAGAGTGTTGAAGCTGAACTTTCCAGGTTGCAACAATTGGGAGTCATCACACCAATTGACTTTTCTGAATGGGCCGCACCCATTGTGGCAGTTAGAAAAGCAAATGGGAACATCAGAATATGCCCAGACTATTCCACCGGTTTGAATGACGCTCTTCAGCCGCACCAGCATCCGCTTCCACTCCCAGTAGACATCTTTGTTAAACACGCAGATGGTAAGTTCTTCACCCTCATTGACCTGTCAGATGCGTACTTGCAAGTGGAGGTAGAAGAAGAGAGCAAAAAGTTTTTGACCATCAATACGCATAAAGGTCTATACAGATTCAACAGGCTTCCTCCGGGAGTAAAAGCAGCTCCAGGAAGTTTTCAGCAAGTAATGGACACAATGCTGAATGGTCTCGAAGGTGTTTCAGCTTTTGTAGATGATCTCCTAGTATCTGGAACAACGGTTGACAATCATTACAATAGACTGATTCTAGTATTCGAAAGACTTAGTGAGTATGGGTTCCATGTTAAATTAGAAAAATGTTCTTTTTTTCAGCCCTCACTAAAGTATTTGGGTCATTTGATTAAATCAACTGGTCTCAAACCAGATCCAGAAAAGGCAGCAGCCATAATTTCGATGCCAGAACCGCAAAATGTTTCACAATTAAGATCGTTCTTGGGAGCAGTCACATATTACAGCAAGTTCATTCCTTACATAAGCAGTATCAGTGGTCCACTGCTTGCACTTCTTAAGAAGGATTCAAAATGGTTTTGGAATGACCAATGTCAACAAGCGTTCAACAACTTCAAGCAAATCCTTTCTTCCGACTTGGGTCTCACTCACTATGACCCACATCTTCCGATCATAGTGGCAGCAGATGCCTCGAATGTAGGCATAGGCGCATGCATTTCACATCAACTTGCAGATGGCACAATCAAGCCCATACAACATGCGTCTCGCACACTTACGTCAACGGAGCAACAATACAGTCAAATTGAAAAAGAAGGCTTAGCACTCACATTCGCAGTAAAAAAATTTCACAGAATGATCCTGGGACGTCATTTCACCCTGCAAACGGACCACAAACCGCTTTTATCCATTTTCGGATCTAAGAAGGGAATCCCAGTTTACACAGCCAATAGGTTGCAACGTTGGGCACTCACACTTCTAAGGTATGATTTTACAATTCAATATATATCTACCATAGATTTTGGCAATGTAGATGTGTTATCAAGATTGATAAGTCAGCATAAAAAACCTGACTCTGAAGATTTGGTCATCGCAAAGTCGACAGTGGAGTATGATGCTAGTGCAGATCTCAGAAACACTATCCAACAGCTACCAATAACATTCAATATGGTACGCAGAGCATCACAAAACAATGCAGAACTAAAACAAATAAGCAAATTCATCAGATCGACATGGCCAAGCAAAGAAAAACTTTCTTCTAGCGAATTTCAGTTTTACAACAGACGAGAAGCTCTATCAGTCATTAACGATTGCATCATGTTTGGACAGAGGCTGGTAATTCCTGATTGTTTTCGTTCGAAAATAATTCGTGAACTACATCGAGGTCATCCTGGAATGCAGAAAATGAAAGCAATAGCTCGAGGATATGTGTACTGGCCACTAATAGACAAAGATGTCGAGACTTTCGTCAAGCAATGTTCAAGTTGCCAGTCAGTCGCAAAGTCTCCAGAGAAAACGACCCTCCAGTCGTGGCATTTAGCAACAGAACCTTGGGAACGCGTACACATTGATTATGCGGGTCCAATTGAGAAGATGTTTTATCTAGTGCTTGTAGATTCACACTCAAAGTGGCCTGAAATTGTGGCTACTCAATCAATAACATCAACTGCGACCATCAACATCCTAAAGGAAATATTTGCTCGCCATGGCTATCCACAAACATTAGTATCCGATAACGGAACACAATTTTGCAGCCAACAATTTCAAATCTTCTGCAAGAGTGCTGGTATTGATCATATTCGAACGGCGCCTTTTCATCCCCAGTCAAACGGACAAGCCGAAAGGTTTGTAGATACCCTAAAAAGACACTTGAAAAAACTCAAAGGGGAAGTCACACCACAAGAAGCCTTGCAACAATTTCTTTTCATGTATAGGACAACACCAAACACAAATGTTCCTAATGGTTTATCACCTTCAGAAGCCATTTACAAAAGAAAGATCAGAACATCAATGGATCTGCTACAGCAACCAAAGCCTAAGCAAATAGTTGTTAATCAAAAGCAAAACGAAAGTTTCAACAATCAACACAGAGCTAAACTCAGATCATTTACAGTGGGAGACAAAGTTTTTGTAAAACTATTTCGTAACAACAAAGCAGAGTGGATACCCGGTGAGATTATTGAAAAGGTTGGTTCAGTGAACTACAATGTTTTTGTCAACATAAGAGAGAAATTGGTTCGCTCACACACAAACCAAATCCTTCCCAGAAACGCACAAGAGCAAGATGAAATCATCAAATCATCAGATTCAGATCTTCCAATGTCAATAATTTTGCAAGACGACTTTAAATAAACTCCGAACGTTTATTCGCAAAAAGCTAACGAAGTTCCAAACTCCATCACAGCAAGACCTTCAACCGTTCCACATATTCCAACATCAAACAGCACAACCTCAGATGCAACAACCCAATCACCTAGACCAACATCTTTGGTCTCTGCACAGCATGAAGTCACGCCGCACATTCCAACCAGAAGATCCAGCAGAAAACGTAGAGCACCCAAGAGGTTTTCCCCTCCGTCTCCAGCAGCTAAAAGGGGAGGTGTTACGGCTCATCGAACACAACTATAAGTTACGCCTCATTGAACACAACTATATTTTGATTTCTGACATATTGTAAATTGCATTGTAACATTATTCATTATTAAATTAGATTTTGTTGGTTAACCACGTTCTCTTCATTTTTCCTATCACGTGTATGGACATAACATAAGTCATCATCGACTCTAAGAGGCTTGGGAGTTAATATTTCAAAAGATCTTTCTTTAACAATCCGCCACAAACGAAGTAAACTATTAAAAATAAGAAGTAGTCTGAATGAAATTAACCCACAAGTAAAAGTTTTGGTTAGAGATGATAGAATGACCGTAGAGAAAAATGTTTTTCGTTCGAGTTTATCATTGGGAATCTTACACAACAACAACAATGGGATACCAATGTTAAATAATATTTACAAAACTGATCTTAGCAATCAGCTGTGCTTCAACGTGGAGCCGAATGTGAATGACAGAGCTGTCAACCAAGGAGCGACATCTTCGTTTGGAAATAGGAACCATTTAGTAAGGACAACAACCAATGCACATTATTTAGGATAGGGTAGTGTTGCCGTCTGCCATAGTAAAATAAAATCTGTAGAAATTAATAAAAAAATTAAATAATTAAGTTATAATGTAGCAGGTCTTAGTAATAAATCTATTTACGTACATTTGTATGATTTTATAAATAAACTAGCGGACCCGACAGACGTTGTCCTGTCTACACGTCTTTAATTTGAAAATTTCAAACTTTTTTTAATAAGCTAAAACATTCTGGACTATTTTGATGAAAATTATTATTCAAATGTTATGACAATTACATGTAAATTTATTACAATTAGACTAATCGATAGCGTGTGAGTATGTGTAATGAAATCTTCAACTTGTTTTAATAAAGGTAAAAAAGCTTACACTCAAACTATTTTATTTAAAAAATATATTTTTTTATTTACAAAAACTTAATTTATCGTAATGCCATTGGATGTACAATATTTTTGGTTAAACCCTGAGGTGTATAAATAAATAAATTCGATGGTTTTCCAACTCTGGAATTTGCAACATATAATTGGCCGTGAGAAAAACATGGGTTTTCTAAATCTAAGCCACAAATTGTCATTGTTTGGCCTTGTGACTTATTTATAGTCATAGCATATGCCAAGCGGATTGGAAATTGTAAACGTTTGAATGGTATAGGCGAATCTGAAGGAATCATTGTGATCTATGGTAAAAGTACAACTTCACCTTGAAATTTTCCACTCAAAATAGTGGCTTCAAGAATGTTGCCCATGATTTTTTTTACAACTAATCGCGTGCCATTACACAATTTTGGGGCATTTAAATTTCGAAGCAAAATTATAGGTGAGCCAATTTTCAGTCGCAAATTATGTGGTGGCATTCCAGGTAAATCTACTGAATTTAGAAACTCTACAGGATAGTTGACAACTTCGTCAGGGTCAACAACAGTGTCAATCGATTTAAATGTAATTTCATCACCAGGCAATGACTGTTGTATTTTAAAATTGATGGCGTCAACATCTAAATTTTTTGCGGCTAAAATAGCTCGCTCTCGCAGCCATTCATGATTAGTATAATTATGTCTTAAATCTGGAAAGATACTTGTTATTAACTCATCTTTGGTAGCCACCATGTTGCAAAAATTCTCTGGAAGTCGAATATATTGTGTATCTTCATACAATTGGATTTTACCGTTGCCAATGTCTAACAATTGTTCAGAGAATCCTGACGCTAATGGATCATTTTGAAGTCGAACGCGCATATTAATAGTATCTAAGGCATAATTTAGTGACACTTGGCCATAGATAAGATTCTTTCAAACATGCGTTTATTTCGTCTGCATATGTCGCGCGTGGAATGACTGGTAATGTTTGTCTGAAACCACCAGACAGCAGCAGTAGAGCACCACCGAAAAGCCGAGCATTATTTTTGTTATCTTTCAGGGACCTGTCGAGAGCTTCAAGCGAATGCTTGTGGGCCATTGTACTTTCATCCCAGATAATAATTTTACATTTTCTCAAAACTTCAGCCATGCCTGAATGCTTCTTTATGTTACACATTGCTTCGGGATTTGTATGAACGTTCAAAGGTAATTTAAGTGCTGAATGCGCAGTCCGTCCACCATCAAGTAACGTTGCTGCAATGCCTGATGAAGCAATGGCCAATGCAATATGATTTTGAGATCGAATCCGCGCAAGTATCAGTGCGATAAGAAATGTTTTACCAGTGCCACCTGGAGCGTCTAAAAAAAAGAATCCACCTTGTTGTGCTGCTATTGAAACGTTAATTTGATCATATACATTTCGTTGTTGAGCAGTAAGCAATTGTTCATTTTCCGCAACAAAAGTAGCCAAAGAAGTCTTATCGAACTGGTGTTCACGTTGAACATCGCTGTTGATGATGTCTACTGCTATGGGCGATTCGGCGCTGGCATTCCAAAATGGATGAGCGGCATGTTTGAAATAAGAATACAAATATCCTTAAGCATTATTAATGACTCGTTGTATATTTCGGCGGAGAATTCAATATTAAGATTTTGATTAGTAATTCTAGTCCGATGCAAAATATCCTCACTCATTGAGTCTTTATATTTGTTCCACAGAGCAGATGCATCATACGGAAAACACGTTGTCAATATTATTGAAAATAATTGACGAATTTGTTGTGGAGATGAGCTCAGTGCTGCATCTGCAAGTGTGAGATCCCAATGGTTATCATCCTCCAATAAATGTAACTCACGACACGTATCGAAGAAAGAGTCGTATGAAGTACCATTGACTTTTCGCAAATATTGGAAGGACGTCGGTCCAGGGACGTTAACCAGTAATAAACGCAAAAAAAAAACATTCCAAAATCAACAACTACTAATAAATTAAAAATTAATTAAAAAAACATTGTCAAGCGGACAAAATTGTGAATCTAAACCATTCTCAGATCCCCTTGAACACACACAAAAAATTTCATCAAAATCGGTCCAGTCGTTTAAGAGAAGTTCAGTGACATACACACTCACAGAAGAATTATATATATTAAGATATGATATTGACTTGACTTTATAACATTTTTCCAGGTTATGATGACAAATCAGTCAGCGCTTATGGAGCGTTTATCTGAAAATATTTTTGGTCTCACAAAAGAAAGAGCTTCAGCAGAATATACCATGGAAGTTCTAGCGAAAAACATTCAGAATTTTCAATACGACGAGGAAAATGGAGTAACATTCAGACAGTGGTACGAGCGTTTTGCTCCCACGTTTACTGATGCCAAAGCTCTCTCAGATGATGCTAAGGTTAGACTTCTGTTGAGAAAACTAGGACCATGTGAGTACTCAAGGTACGTTAACCTCATTTTGCCAAAAACACCTGCTAGCCTTGATTTGGAAACCACAATCAACAAGCTATGCAATGTTTTCGGACCATCGGAATCAATCTTCAACATTCGCTTCCACTGCTTACAAACAAGCAAAAGCAGCTGTGAAGATTATACAGCTTACGCAAGTCGAGTGAACAAAAATTGTGAACAGTTTCAACTTGGAAAACTAACAAGCGAACAATTCAAGTCGTTAATTTTTGTAAAAGGTTTACAAGCATCAAACGACTCAGATGTAAGATCACGCTTGTTTGCTCTTCTTCAAGCAGGAGACGAATCAAAAATCACAATCGAAAATTTGTTATCAGAGTGCAACAGAATAGCAAATCTGAAGCAAGACAACCAGCTGTTGGAGGCAGCAAATAACATGAGAACAAATGCAATTTCACTCAAGCAGCAATACAGAAAGGAAAAACCGTCATCTAGTCAGCAATCTTCACACACTTCCACATCAGTCAAGTCAAAACCAAGCACGCCGTGTTGGGGATGTGGAGAAATGCGTTTTTCGGCAGATTGTAAATTTAAAAATCACAAGTGTTCTTCTTGTTCACGTTTGGGACATAAAGAAGGATATTGCTCTTGTTTCTCAAAGTCCAGCACGCCCAGAATCAACGGCAGATCGAGTCGAAAGAAGAAAAAGAGAACTCAAGTCATCTCAGTTAATTCAATCCAAGCTTCAGATCGCAAATTTGTCCAGGTTATCATCAATGCACGTAAGGTCAAGCTTCAATTAGATACGGCAGCAGACGTCACAATAATTTCAAAAGAAATATGGCAACAATTAGGTAGTCCAGAGCTTGATTCAGATTCTAATTCGGAATCAGTCATCGATGCCCAAGGTAAAACCATGTCCATGCTAGGTTCTTTTACAGCAGACGTTACGCTCGAATCACAATCAAAAAGATTGGTTTGCAGAGTGTCAGAACTGCCCAATCTTAATCTTTTTGGCATAAACTGGATCGATGAATTCGGGTTATGGGATCAACCTTTCAACAAGGTATGCAGAACTGTTGAGTTATCACAAAAGAAAATGATCGAAGATAGCATGTGCAAAATAAAAACACGATTTGCAGACATTTTTACAACAACACTTGGTCACTGTACCAAATTCAGACCAAAGTTGTACCTCAAAGAGAATGTCACTCCAGTTTTTCGAGCGAAGAGACCAGTATCTTATGCAGCACTTGAGAGTGTTGAAGCTGAACTTTCCAGGTTGCAACAATTGGGAGTCATCACACCAATTGACTTTTCTGAATGGGCCGCACCCATTGTGGCAGTTAGAAAAGCAAATGGGAACATCAGAATATGCCCAGACTATTCCACCGGTTTGAATGACGCTCTTCAGCCGCACCAGCATCCGCTTCCACTCCCAGTAGACATCTTTGTTAAACACGCAGATGGTAAGTTCTTCACCCTCATTGACCTGTCAGATGCGTACTTGCAAGTGGAGGTAGAAGAAGAGAGCAAAAAGTTTTTGACCATCAATACGCATAAAGGTCTATACAGATTCAACAGGCTTCCTCCGGGAGTAAAAGCAGCTCCAGGAAGTTTTCAGCAAGTAATGGACACAATGCTGAATGGTCTCGAAGGTGTTTCAGCTTTTGTAGATGATCTCCTAGTATCTGGAACAACGGTTGACAATCATTACAATAGACTGATTCTAGTATTCGAAAGACTTAGTGAGTATGGGTTCCATGTTAAATTAGAAAAATGTTCTTTTTTTCAGCCCTCACTAAAGTATTTGGGTCATTTGATTAAATCAACTGGTCTCAAACCAGATCCAGAAAAGGCAGCAGCCATAATTTCGATGCCAGAACCGCAAAATGTTTCACAATTAAGATCGTTCTTGGGAGCAGTCACATATTACAGCAAGTTCATTCCTTACATAAGCAGTATCAGTGGTCCACTGCTTGCACTTCTTAAGAAGGATTCAAAATGGTTTTGGAATGACCAATGTCAACAAGCGTTCAACAACTTCAAGCAAATCCTTTCTTCCGACTTGGGTCTCACTCACTATGACCCACATCTTCCGATCATAGTGGCAGCAGATGCCTCGAATGTAGGCATAGGCGCATGCATTTCACATCAACTTGCAGATGGCACAATCAAGCCCATACAACATGCGTCTCGCACACTTACGTCAACGGAGCAACAATACAGTCAAATTGAAAAAGAAGGCTTAGCACTCACATTCGCAGTAAAAAAATTTCACAGAATGATCCTGGGACGTCATTTCACCCTGCAAACGGACCACAAACCGCTTTTATCCATTTTCGGATCTAAGAAGGGAATCCCAGTTTACACAGCCAATAGGTTGCAACGTTGGGCACTCACACTTCTAAGGTATGATTTTACAATTCAATATATATCTACCATAGATTTTGGCAATGTAGATGTGTTATCAAGATTGATAAGTCAGCATAAAAAACCTGACTCTGAAGATTTGGTCATCGCAAAGTCGACAGTGGAGTATGATGCTAGTGCAGATCTCAGAAACACTATCCAACAGCTACCAATAACATTCAATATGGTACGCAGAGCAACACAAAACAATGCAGAACTAAAACAAATAAGCAAATTCATCAGATCGACATGGCCAAGCAAAGAAAAACTTTCTTCTAGCGAATTTCAGTTTTACAACAGACGAGAAGCTCTATCAGTCATTAACGATTGCATCATGTTTGGACAGAGGCTGGTAATTCCTGATTGTTTTCGTTCGAAAATAATTCGTGAACTACATCGAGGTCATCCTGGAATGCAGAAAATGAAAGCAATAGCTCGAGGATATGTGTACTGGCCACTAATAGACAAAGATGTCGAGACTTTCGTCAAGCAATGTTCAAGTTGCCAGTCAGTCGCAAAGTCTCCAGAGAAAACGACCCTCCAGTCGTGGCATTTAGCAACAGAACCTTGGGAACGCGTACACATTGATTATGCGGGTCCAATTGAGAAGATGTTTTATCTAGTGCTTGTAGATTCACACTCAAAGTGGCCTGAAATTGTGGCTACTCAATCAATAACATCAACTGCGACCATCAACATCCTAAAGGAAATATTTGCTCGCCATGGCTATCCACAAACATTAGTATCCGATAACGGAACACAATTTTGCAGCCAACAATTTCAAATCTTCTGCAAGAGTGCTGGTATTGATCATATTCGAACGGCGCCTTTTCATCCCCAGTCAAACGGACAAGCCGAAAGGTTTGTAGATACCCTAAAAAGACGCTTGAAAAAACTCAAAGGGGAAGTCACACCACAAGAAGCCTTGCAACAATTTCTTTTCATGTATAGGACAACACCAAACACAAATGTTCCTAATGGTTTATCACCTTCAGAAGCCATTTACAAAAGAAAGATCAGAACATCAATGGATCTGCTACAGCAACCAAAGCCTAAGCAAATAGTTGTTAATCAAAAGCAAAACGAAAGTTTCAACAATCAACACAGAGCTAAACTCAGATCATTTACAGTGGGAGACAAAGTTTTTGTAAAACTATTTCGTAACAACAAAGCAGAGTGGATACCCGGTGAGATTATTGAAAAGGTTGGTTCAGTGAACTACAATGTTTTTGTCAATATAAGAGAGAAATTGGTTCGCTCACACACAAACCAAATCCTTCCCAGAAACGCACAAGAGCAAGATGAAATCATCAAATCATCAGATTCAGATCTTCCAATGTCAATAATTTTGCAAGACGACTTTAAATAAACTCCGAACGTTTATTCGCAAAAAGCTAACGAAGTTCCAAACTCCATCACAGCAAGACCTTCAACCGTTCCACATATTCCAACATCAAACAGCACAACCTCAGATGCAACAACCCAATCACCTAGACCAACATCTTTGGTCTCTGCACAGCATGAAGTCACGCCGCACATTCCAACCAGAAGATCCAGCAGAAAACGTAGAGCACCCAAGAGGTTTTCCCCTCCGTCTCCAGCAGCTAAAAGGGGAGGTGTTACGGCTCATCGAACACAACTATAAGTTACGCCTCATTGAACACAACTATATTTTGATTTCTGACATATTGTAAATTGCATTGTAACATTATTCATTATTAAATTAGATTTTGTTGGTTAACCACGTTCTCTTCATTTTTCCTATCACGTGTATGGACATAACATAAGTCATCATCGACTCTAAGAGGCTTGGGAGTTAATATTTCAAAAGATCTTCCTTTAACAATCCGCCACAAACGAAGTAAACTATTAAAAATAAGAAGTAGTCTGAATGAAATTAACCCACAAGTAAAAGTTTTGGTTAGAGATGATAGAATGACCGTAGAGAAAAATGTTTTTCGTTCGAGTTTATCATTGGGAATCTTACACAACAACAACAATGGGATACCAATGTTAAATAATATTTACAAAACTGATCTTAGCAATCAGCTGTGCTTCAACGTGGAGCCGAATGTGAATGACAGAGCTGTCAACCAAGGAGCGACATCTTCGTTTGGAAATAGGAACCATTTAGTAAGGACAACAACCAATGCACATTATTTAGGATAGGGTAGTGTTGCCGTCTGCCATAGTAAAATAAAATCTGTAGAAATTAATAAAAAAATTAAATAATTAAGTTATAATGTAGCAGGTCTTAGTAATAAATCTATTTACGTACATTTTTATGATTTTATAAATAAATATGATATTGTGTTTTGAAACGTTTTTAGTAGAAGAAGAATATAAATTATATCTTAACCGATTTACGAACTATAAATTTATTTGGATTCCCGCTGTAAAACAAAGTACCAGAGCAAGTGGTGGCTGTTTTTTGGGTATACAAAAAGCTTAAAAAACATTTCATGTGAGTTTGAAACTGAAGATGAAGTTAGAATTTTGAAAATCGTACTGAATACAACCAAATTTATAATACTACCAACCTACATTAACTGCAATCACTGGGAAAGGGATTTTGGAAAATTACGTGATATACTTGAACATAGCAGCTACGACAATGTAATGATTATCGGAGATCTGAATGCCCGTATAGGAAAGGACGAACTAAGAGAGAATCGATATGCAGGGAAAGTGAGAGAATCAAAAGATACCACAACAAATTCGAGGGGAATCAAACTGCTGGATTTGTGTGATTCATTTGGGTTTCATATTATGAATGGTGTAAGCGGCTTGGATACACATGGAGAATTTACTTTTGTAGGTCAACAAGGCTGCTCTGTCATCGACTACTGTTTAATAAGGGGCGAATGGATTTCCATATTTGCAGATTTTGAAGTTTTGTGTGAGCAGTACTAAGATCATCTACCAATCATAGCAGAGTTTTTAACCGCCCCCATTGAAAACGGAGAAATAACCAACATGTTACTCCCACCAAAGTTGACGTGGAAACATGCGAAGGCAAATGAGTATAGGAACAACCTCCAACGCAACTTAAACACAGAGGAACAACTCAATATAAGCGAGATTGATAATTTAGCTAAAATATCGTATCCATCGTGCACACAGGTTCATAAAAATACATTTGTTTATAAGGATAAATGGTTTGATAAGGAGTGTGAAGTAGCAAGGCGAAAATCTTTTGGTTGGCTCAAAGCCTTTCGTAAATTTGGAACTATTCTCTTCAAGGATATTTATACTAAAACCAACATTGCCTTTAAAAGACTATGCAAAGAAAAAAAGAAATGCTTTCTTGAAAAAGAGGCTTTTATGCTTACCTGCTGCAAAAATACAAAAGAATTTTGGCTAGCAATAAACAAATTTAATGGTAAAGCACCAAAAATAAGTATTCAAATAAGTGCGAGCTTATTAATGGACTACTTTCAAGCTTTGTTAAACACAATAACAATCACATTACCCATTCATTATGCTATACCCTTTTATTCAAATGAAATACTCGATTCACCTTTTTCTTATGATGAAGTAAACCAAGTTTTGAAAAATCTTAAAGAGCAGAAGTCACCAGGTCCAAATGGGATTCCCATTGAACTTTTTAAATACGCTACAAACGAACTGAAGGAACAAATGACAACTGCTTTTAATAATATACTGGATACGGGAGTTATACCACCACAGTTTAAAGAAGCAATAATATTCCCCATACATAAAAAAGGAAATATAGCCGAGCCAGCTAATTATAGAGGAATATCCCTTCTTAATGCATCATATAAGATATTTACAAAACTCTTGAATAATAGAATGGCACATTGGATTGAGAGTCAAAAGCTTATTCATGAAAATCAAGCTAGTTTCCGTAATGGTTACTCAACCGTAGATAACATTTTTGTGCTTCAGAACATTGCTGGCACATTCCTAGAACAAAAAAAGATATTATTCGCCTTCTTCATTGATTTCAAGGCAGCCTTTGATAACATCGATCGAAGAGCTCTGTTCTATAAGCTCTACAATACTGGAATGAGTAATAATTTTGGAAGGGTACTCGAAAACATGTATGAATTAAACCGAGCAGCGGTATGGTGTGGAACTGAGACTTCGGAGTGGTTCGCAACAAATATGGGAGTAAGACAAGGCTGTTCCTTAAGTCCTTACCTGTTTTCGTTGTTTATCAATGACCTCACAGATTGTCTACCAGGAGGAATAGAGTTTGCCGGGATGTTATTTAAAGCACTTCTTTTTAGAGACGACGTGGTATTATTCGCGTACTCACCCGAATCATTACAGCTGATGATAAACCGCCTTTATATGTACTGTCGAACTTGGAATTTAACGGTTAACCTTGGAAAGTCAAAAGTGATGATTTTCAAAAAAGGAGGTGGTAGATTATGTAGAAACGAGCAATGGCATTTCAATGGAAACCCAATTGAAGTTGTAAAAAACTACAAATACCTTGGTATGACGATTACTAGTAATCTTAACATGGAGTTACATCTGAAGGATAAACTTGTAAAAGCAAAAAGTGCTGCATGGAAAAGATGTTTTTCAAATAAATTCGTTGACTATACCGTTAAATACAAAGTTTTCGTTGGAGTAGTGGAATCGGTGATGCTGTATGCTGCACAATTCTGGGGACACAGTCTACATGAAACCGTAGAGAAACTCCTGAGATACTATATTAAACAAATCTTTGGATTACCAAGTACAACACCCAATTATATGCTGATAATCGAAACAGGCCTTTCACCATTATTTGTTAAAACTTTGAAGGTCCACGTAGATTACATACTGAAAGTTCTTGAAATGCCAGACGAAAGACTTCCCAAAATTGTTGCCATGAAAGCTATTCAAAGAAGAAATTTATGGTTTAATAAACTTGAGGAGCTTGCGAGTTACTGTGGGATGGATTTCAATTATTTAAGGATATCAAACGGAAGTCAACCAAAAGATATGCTCTATGAACTCATTTCCAAAGTGGATGAACAATATAGGCTAGATTGTATAAATATGGCTAGATCTTCCTTTCACAGATCGTTGTACAGCACCCTGAACCACAATTTGTGTGAAAAAAATTATTTCAGCAACCACAACAGCCAAGAACTAATATCTGTCATCTTTAAAATGAGGGGAGAACTCATAAAGCTTAACTACATACCACATCGTTCGGATTCACCGATCTATTGCACCCTTTGCAACCTCGCGGAGTAAGAAGATGTAGTACACTTTATTGGTAGATGTCCTGTTCTCAAGGAAACTCGTAGATTGTATCTAGGCAGTGATATTAAATCTGAATCTAAAGTAAGAGCTCTTTTAAATTGTGAATCAGATGTAAAGCTACTTCTAAACTATTATAAACAAGCAATAACTTACCGAAACAATATTATAAATGAAAATTTGTAATTTCAAAACAATTAAGCTACTATTTATTTTGTAAATGTAAGACGTAACTAAAACACAAATTTCATTTTATTTCTTATTAAATGTCAATCAGGCAGACGGCAGAAGCCATGCTTTAATGATTTATTTATAAAAATAAAAAATGTTTGTATCATAATGAAGAAAAATAAAATCATTATCTATCTATCTATCTACAATTTATGGATGAGCATCCTTTCTTGGCCAATGGATATTAACCCTATTCCGTCCATTGACAAAAATAACTATTTGTTATTTATGATTTTTCTTAATATTCGTTCTATTGAATGTTTTCGATAAAACCATTACTTTATTTCAGACTTTCCCTAGAAAGACCCCATTTTATCCACAAGAGACACAACTTCACTTCCAAAATATTTGTTGTTTCCGAAATTATTTGGGATAATGTGCTTTGCGCAAAACCGAGTCAAAAATCGTTGGCTGTCAACCATTGGTACTCTTCGCCACCCGAAGTCTCAATAGTTTCTGCAGATCTTAATATTGGAGGTATATATGCAGAACGACAACCGTCTGGCAAGTTTATTGTTTCCAGTATCATTAAAAAGGCTTCTTTTCAAACTCAAAAACGCTAAACAAATTTATAATTGTTAAAATTATTTTACAACAATAAGTAAACATTAAATATGTTCATATTTATGAATTATATATAATACAAAATGCTTACATATTGGTTAAAAGAGATAGAGGGTCTGATTCATATCTTAATTTTTAGTTTTTATTTTTAATTTGTAACAAATGTAAATTTGTTGTTTTGAAATTAATGAAAGACGATACCTATTTAGCTATCGTGCAAACGCTATCGTTTTGACGATTATCGTCTTACGTGAAGTGAGACTATCGTCGAAACGCTATCGTCTGACGATAATCGTTTTACAGAATGACCTCCTGGGGGGTAATTCCGTAAAACGATTATCGTCAGACGATATCGTTTCGACGATAGTCTCACTTCACGTAAAACGATTATCGTCAGACGATATCGTTTCGACGATAGTCTCACTTCACGTAAGACGATAATCGTCAAAGTGATATCGTCAAAACGATAGCGTTTGCACGATAGCTAAGTAGATATCGTCTGCTATTAATTTCCATTGATAACCAAAACAATTTGAAGCAAAAATGTTTCGGCGAAGTTTAGTTTTGTTACAAAATGAAAATAAAAACTCAAACAAATACAAATAATACGGTTACGAAGAAAACTAATACATTTATCGGACATTCTATCTATTCTAACCAATATGTAAGCATTTTATTTATATATACAAAACATAAATATGTACATAAGTAATCTTTCTTAATTGTTGTTAAATATATAAAACAATTGTAGTTTTGTTCAAAATCTTGGAATTGCAAAAGAGGATAATGATGATAATGATGATGTTGGAAACAGTACATTTGTCAGACGGTTGTCGTTCTACATACATACTATATACCTTCCATATTAATATTTGCTGTAACCATTGAAACTTTGGGGCGGAGGAACATTGGTATGTTCGAAAGACAACGCTTTTAGTATCGCTCTTGCACAAAGCACTAATCCAAAGTAGTTTTGGAAACAACAAATATTTGTGTCCCCTGTATATAAAATGGAGTCTTATCTTCCTTCCTTTGGACAGAATTGGGTTTAATATTGCAGCTGATTTTCTGTTACTGACTTTTGTATACTCTAAATTATAATTAGAATTATTAATTTACAAAAATATCAGACATAAACAAAACACTTTGATATTATAGTTTTATCGTCGACGGCAACAAATGAAAACACAAAAGTAACAATAACAATAAACATCACAAAATAGTTGGCATGTTTACTAACAATACATTTTTTGCAAATTTTCAAAATTTTCCATATAGAAAAACCAAGTTTAATAACATTTTCAAGTTATTGAACAAGCATTTTCTTTCGTTGAGTTGTTTTTGACATTTCAGTTATAGTATAATAGTATTTGAAGTATACTGAACGATCTACTACTAAAAACGATTGACGAGACGATAGCGATAAAGTTACGTGAAGCAAATTATTGACGATATCGTTAATGATAATCGTTTTGACGATTATCGTTTTGAAAATTACGGAATGACCCCCCTGGTGTTTTTGACAGATGTCACTAGATTTAAGTTCAGCTAATGGCTGCGTTCAATCTCGTGTTGGATAGGGTATCTTGGATAGGTGGATTTTTAGATACCTTGTTGAACGAGTTGGATATCTGGGGAGTCATTCCGTAATTTCCAAAACGATTATCATTAGCGATATCGTCAATAATTTGCTTCACGTAACTTTATCACTATCGTCTCGTCAATAGTTTTCGGTATAAGATCGTTCATGTCAAAATTGACTCAACGAAAAATAATCCTTGTTCGATAACTTGAAAATGTCATTAAACTTGGTTTTACTCTATGGGAAATTTTGAAAATTCGCAAAAAATATCTTGTTAATAAACATTCCAACTGTTTTGTGAGGTTAATATAATTGTTAATGTAACTTTTTGTGCTTTTATTTGTTGCTGCCGACGACGATGAAACTATAATTTCAAAATTTGTTTGTATATCTGATATTGTGAATTAATAAATATAATTATAATTTTGAGTATCCATAGGTCAGTAACACAAAATCGACTGCAAATGTTAATAAAATGTATGGATGAGCATTCTTCCTTGGCCAATAAGATTAAACATAATTCTGTCCAAGGGATCCAAGATAAGACTCCATTTTATCCACAGGGGACAATACTTGGCTTCCAAAATATTTGTTGTTCGTGAAACTATTTAGGATTAGTGCTCTGTGCAAGAGCGATACAAAAACTGTTGCATGTCAAACATAGAAAGAAGAAAGATTTCTTATTTATATATTTATGTTTTCTATATACAAAAATAATACATATGGGTTAGAAGAGATAGAGGGTCTGATTCATCTATTAATTTTCTTTGTTACCGTACTAATTATATTTTTTTGATTTTTTATTTTCGTTTTGTAAGAAAAACTTAACATTTTTACTTCAATTAGCTTAGTTATCAATAGAAATTAATAGCAGACGATACCTAATTAGCTATCGGGCAAACGCTTACGTGAAGTGAGACTATCGTCGAAACGATATCGTCTGACGATAATCGTTTTACGGAATGACCCTCCTGTATTGAGATAGCTGTCAAAAAATAAAAACAACTTTAAGCTGTTCACAAAAAGCAGAGAAACATTTAAGCTTCGAAGTCAAAATTGTTGTAAGATAAAACATTTAATGGATAATTCAACTGATTCGTCGGTCGATGCTGAATTGATAGGCGCGTAACAATTTAATAAATAAGAGATAACCTTAATCTGTAATCTATGTTAAATTTCCTCTTAGCTCAATTGGAATTCTATACGATTAAAATAATTTACTTGCGAAATCTCCGGTTTTAAACGATTTACGTTTAACAGAAAACTATCTTAACAGAAACGAGGACTATTATGAAGTGACAATACCTAGATATAGTTTGGAATAATTTCGATCTCATTTCCGAATGAGCAGAAGTTGCTTTGCGGTAAGATTTTGAGTTGGTTTGTTCACAGTAGATAAAGTTTTAGCTTAATAGCCAATAAAATGTGAACAAACTAGTCTTGATATCTATAATGAATTCCTTATTAACGATTTCAAATTACTAGGATCTCTTGCACAAAGTCCAGCAAAATAAAAGAACTTTTAACTTGGAGAAAAAACTGTTTTTTTTTTTTTTTTTTTGGATCTTGAGTAAGCAAGAAAGTTTCTTATCAGCTGGAGACAGGTTCATTTTAGCTAAGAGTTCTGCTCATTTTGCATTCAGCTAAATTCTCCAATTGGTATGTTCATTGCTCGAAGAGTATATTAAATGGCCAACTGTTCAACATTACAACAGTATTTCTCAAGTAAAATCCCATCATCATTATCACTTAATCAAATTGTTAAGTCTGAAGATATTATTTTCTAAAATAGGCATTTCGAGAAAAACCTGGAGGCTTTATTCCAGAAGTTGTACAGTTGTTGAGTTGGACACTAGACTGGAGGTAAGACCTAGCATCTACAAAACGAGAACAAAATAAGTCAATTTTGAAGTTTAAAAAAATAGATCATAATTACCTTCTAAAATTCGGAGGCATCCTCAAATACAACTTCAACTAACATTTTGTATCTTTTTGTTTACCAACAAATACAAAAAGCTGAAATCAATTTTCAAGTTTCTTGAAATTCAACCATGTGTTGAATCAGCTGTTCTGTCAGATACCTACATACCCCAGAAATTCTTGGATACCTTTGGATTCCTTTTTTGACATCTCAGCTGTTATTTTACACGTAAAACACTAACAAAAAGGTATCCGGATACCCTTTCTGTCTGAGATTGAACGCAGCCAATGTTTAAGATTTAATGGAAATTACTAAAATGTGATTTAAGAAAATGTTTTCAAAAACAATTAGTTAAAGATTTAAGAGATCTGGAATCACTTAATATTATAATTATAGTATTTTTTTTTAATTTGTGATTTTTTTTTGAAAAGTTGAGGTATTTCGTTTAAAATTTTCGGAATAATGGTTCTAAGCTTTCTGTTCCCATAAACATTGAAAGTGGCGGGAACTTCAAGCATTCCAATCGCTTTTCTCCTAGTATTTAGGCCGTGTCTAAATTGATATTGCTTGAAATTCATTTTTTATAAAGATTAAGTCTTATATAAAGTTAAGATTTAATCTAACAAAAAACAAGAACACTTATTTTTATTAACCATTAAAACGATAAAAGAAATTATTTATTTGTGGTGTGGAGCATCGAAGCTAGACTAATTCTTAGTGGTGAAATCAGCTAAATGTTTCTGTTGTCAAAACAGAACACAAAATATTACTGTGAGTATTTACCATATAATACTAAGACAAACAAGACCAGAAAAGAGCAAAGCTATTCTCCTACTTCCATACGGATTATCAAAGCCTCGTTGCCCCACTACCTTCCATTAAACAAAAACGCTGTTTTTAAATATCCATCACAATATAGTTAGAACACAAACCAATTGATCATCTTAGTTGAGACACAAACCAATCCACTGAAAAAACAGGGACTCGCAGCGCCTTAATAAAATACTTAAGGAGGAAATCGAAAAACTAAAGGATGGTGAAAGTGTGCTTCATAAAAGAATGGAAGATGCCGAGGAATTTAGTAAAAGGTTGAACGTGATAGTCAACGGAATAAACGTAGATAATATTGAAGAAGCGAAACAACAATTTCAACAAGTATGCAGCACAACCCTTCGAGTCACTGCAACAGATAATAGTGCCCGAAAAATTAACTTCTTCCAAAAAAAAGTCAGACCTGCCTATGTTTTTGAGCTTGCTAATACCGATGAAGTTCACTCCGTTATGTCTGCAACAAAAAATCTCTCGAACACCCAGATTTCCATTGATAAAGATCTAACTTCAAGTGAAAGAACTGAGCTGATAGCAACCTCCACATTTAATTCAAACGCTGGTCTCTTTTGGTAGATGGACGACGTCGGTTTAAATGCAGCAAAGATGGCGTTGTTTAACAAAAAAGACAGAGAATTTCTGAGTCAGTTTTTGGGAAAGGACTCAAATTACACTGTCATCCTGGATACTCTTACAAACATACAACACTCAAACGAAAATAACCCAAATAACCATTAGCTAACAAAATTATGTCAGGTCTTGTCTTATAATGTAGCTGGTCTTGTTAATAAAACTATTTATGTAACTTTTTTAAATACGTTTGTAAATTTGATATTTTCTTTTTGTATGAAACTTTTGTTTTATCAGAGCATATACGACATTATGAAATTTATTTAAAAAAATTAAAATTATACTGGATTGTAGCAACGAAAGCATCTAACTTTGGCAGAGCTAGTGGAGGATGCTTAAAAGGATTCCGTAAATCTATTGAGTCCACATATCAACTGAAATTCTTCAATGTACATGATACTGTTTTCTTGCAATGCAACTTTTCGGGATTCATTCTAAATTTGGAACTGAGAAAATTCTCATGAGTGAATATTGAAACCGACAAATTTGTTCAGAAATCAAAGTGCGCTTAGTAAACAAAATAAAATTAATTAAATTTCACGAGTGTCACGCGCCTTCTTTTTTCTGTACATTAACTCCATCAGTTCATATTTTTTTTGTTCCCCTCTCTTTAATAATGCCTGGTGTTAAGACTCGCACATCTGATAAAAAGAATGCAAAAGATGTCACCCCTGCAATCTAAAAAAATAGAGAATACTAAAAACTATTCCCTCAACTAAAATATCCTCTCCCGCAATAGTAAAACAAAATCTAATAAAATTAAAATCACCTCCGAAAACAACCGCTTCCATCAAAGACCTAACCAACAATGCAACAACCTATGCGAACATCACTGCCACTGCTGCCATTGATACCACACCACGCTCGACCAAAGAGGGCGAATCTATGTCACCTACGTTTGCAATCTTCCGATCAGAAATGGACACCCTGATAAAAAACCAATCAACCGATATCGTCAATAGACTGCCACAAGAGATCAAAGATCTACGTCTGGATTTTGTCCTACGTTTTGAACAAATTGAAAAAAACGTGACCACCTTCATGAAAAACACAGATAAGACGATAAAGTCCCTTACAGAGCGAATTGAGACAATCAAATCCCATCACTTGGATGTTGTAAATGAACTAAAGGACGACTTAGCTGATCTATAACAACGATGTGACTTATCTGAACGAAAGGAGGCTGCATCCGATGCTGTTCTTCTCGGTATACCTAAACTGCCGAATGAAGACTTTCAATCTGACTTAAACCGCATCTGCCACGCGGTTGAATGTGTACCTCCACCGTAAAAGCTGCTTTCCGACTGCAACGTATGTGATGTTATAATGCGAGCTATGTTGAAAGTTTTGAGTTGTAGACGTGACGGTTTCAAAGTTGCTCATATCAATGCTCAGAGTTTGATGAAAAAGATTGATGAATTTACATTACTTTTTGAAGATTCGCAAATCGACGCGATCTGTGTTTCCGAAACGTTGTTCTCTGCATCTGTGGAAGATGCATCATACTCTCTTAGCGGATATAGGATCTTCCGGTCTGATAGGTGCAACCGCGGAGGAGGTGTTGCTATATATGGCTCTTCTTGCGAGTATTTGTTTTTGGGAGGTTAAAGGCAGTGAAGGTAATCTTCTCTTGGGAACTATCTATAGACCTAATAGGTATATCGATTTGGAACAATATATAGAGTTATTGAAGAAATTACTGTTATCTCTTCAAACATTATCGTATGCGGTGACTTTAACTGTGACCATTTAACTGACAAAAGGTTAATTGAAAATATGAGATCCTTCGACTTGCACTCAATCAACATTACTCAACCAACCCATTTTTCTCAGTCATCTTGTACGCTACTAGATCATTACTAAGTAAGTGAAATAGATCGAGTACTGTTATATGATCAGCTCGACAATCCAGTTTTTCTAGACATAATCTTATTTTTTTGACCTATGATTTTAATTCAAGTGTAAACCAAGTGATTTCTAGAATTCAGTTTAGAGATTTTAAGAATATCAATAAAACACATCTTGAAAATGATATAAACATGATAGGATGGAATGACATTTTCCTAATGCCTTCACCAGATGACCAGTCGAGTTTTTAAACACAAATCTTAATATTGTATTTAATCAACACGTTTCATTGAAAACACAAACTAGTATTCGTGAAAACAAACAATGGTTTACTAGTAGGATTAAAGACCTTATAAATCGGCGTGATCTAGCATATCAACGCTGGAAACGTTTCCGTGTTAACGAGCTCAGTGAGTTGTACGAATCATTACGAAATAAAGTAGTTCAAGAGGTTAGACGCGCAAAAAAAAACAGTTCTACTCTAACTACTGTACTAATACTACTACTATTCTAGATTTAAGATCCATAAACTATGGAACAACCTATGCCAACTAGGAATAGGTAAACAAAGAAATAATTTTCCAGCTGCAATGAATATAAATGAGGTAAACAGTAAATTTGCTTCTACACCTTTAATAACTCCAAGAGATCATGTGTCTCTCAATACCATACCTTCACCATCCACAAACACTTTGTTCAGTTTCGATTGTGTGAACGCCTTGTTGAAAGTTGAATAAGTATAAAGTCCAATGCGACTGGTGCTGATGATTTGAATCCAATTTTCATTAAAGCTATTCTTTCATTGCTTCTACCATACTTTACACATGTAATAAGTACAATCCTTACCAGTGGCATTTTCATGCATCAATGGAAAAAAGCAAAAATAATTCCTATCTCCAAAAACTCGTTTTGTAATGAATTTAGACCGATTTCAATACTTCCTTTTCTATCTAAAGTCTGTGAAAGGATAATGCAAAAACAATTAAGCAACTTCATCAGTCGCAACAACCTTTTAGTCGATGTTCATCAGGTTTTCGTTCACACTATACACTGCCGCTCATCTGAATAGGTTCACAGATATTTTCACCTCACTGTTGGCCTCCCTTCATATGTATTGCAATGAAACATTTTTTTTTTATATATGTAATGAAATAGCATCATTATGTGCTTGTTTTGGGAGACAAAAATTTGTCTTAAAGCTTACCGTTATTCTCCCACGGTAGCTAGACTAAATGTATTCATAAAAACAAGCATTTTTTTTGGCTCATCTGAATAGGTTCAACGGATGAAATGGAATAAAACAATAAAAATCATTTGAATTCAAAGATTTATTTTACCTTTTTGTATTGTATCATTATTTAACAGAAGTTAATAAAGAGTGTACTTTACGTGAGAGAAGTCCCCACACATTCTCTATTATGTTAAGGTCAGGGGTGCCAGCACGTAACTTGATACAACCGAGTTTAGTCGATACAATCGAGCATTGGCAGTACACATTTTGGTTCAATCAAGTGTCCTCGATTGTTTCGCCAGATTCGGCAGCACACAAACTTCAAATTGACGTTTGAAACAAAAGTTTTCACTCGACAGAAATTAGTTATCGTCGGCATCGATTTTTGTATGAGAAAAATGGAAAAACAAAATAATATGTCAATAAATAAAAAACAGACTGAGAATTTGACCAATTTTATTAGTTCTCACGTTGAATTAGCGAGGGGAATTCTTAAAACTCACAAGGGAGGAAAAATAGCAATACGCTGTGGGGAAAACTGATTGAATCCCTAAACACAGAGGGTCCTCCACAAAAAGATCTTAAAGATTGGAAAAAAGTAGGTTGATGTTAAATATTACGTATATACATACATATGTATGTACATATTTACAGATATTTACAGATGGCTAGGCGATTTAATGTTGCACAAAGCTGTAGAACTGGTGGAACTGATGTTGTTCTTCTGTCTTTTGGAAGATCTAACGAGCTGAGTATCGTGTGAAAACATTCCTTGTTGACTCTAAACTGTTTTACAAATGTTATACTACATGATCTTTCTTTTCTTTTTGAATTTTTATTTTCAATCAATTCGAATGGGTTGCTATCTCTCAAATATCTTCTTTTGATTTTAGCACAGGACACTTCTTCGCCTTCACTTTCACTCTCCGAATCAAAGAAAAACATTTCGAAAAAAAAACTTAAAATTGAAACTAGAATTAAATAATTTCAAAGAAAATTTATTTGACATTTCATTTTATAGTTCACAATGACTTTTTTAAGTAAAAGTCATAATGAAACTCATCTTAAATTACGTGCTGTCAAAAATAATTTGTTTCGAGTTGATCGTCGATCAACAATCCTCGATTGTATCAAGTTACGTGCTGGAACCCCAGGGGAATATGGGGGCCACACCAGCATCTCCACATTTTGACTCTCAATCCACTGCCTTACTGTCCTCGCTGTATGGATAGGGGCATTATAATGTTGGAATTTCCACGATATTGGTCCAAACAGGTCAGAAATCTGTGGGAAGGCCTTTTCTAGCACACCTTTAAAAGAATTTGCATTCATTCTCGATGTAACAAATTGGAGCTCCAAGGCTCCGTAGAAGGAAATAGCTCCCCACACCATAACACTGCCTTCACAGCTATGCAGCCGACTTAAATAATGCTCCTCTTTTCGAAGGTCATGAAAGTAATAATTATAGCCGTCAGGGCCCTGTAAATTGAACTTTTTCTCATCTGAAAAAATCACTTTGCCACTCTGACTTCCACGACATGTATTTCTTACAGAATTGGAGACGAATTTCTTTCCTAGATTCGTTAAGTGGTGGTTTTCTCTGATATTTTTTTTCTTTTCAAATGAGAAGCACTTTTAATAACGCGTTTTACCGTAGCTAAACTGCAATTTACACCGGTTTTTATTTTTATTTTTGACGCGGAATCATGAGAATTAGAAGCTGCTCTGATGATAGCACGTCTATCAGCCATTGATGTGACCGTATAAGTTCCTCCTTTCATGTTTTTTCCATAATTTTGGATATTTCGCAAGTAACTGCCTACCAAATTTTGACTTCTTTTAATTTTCTTCGGTATAAGTCGTTGGCTTAGGCCTGATTCCCGAAATGCTTTTATTTTGCCCTTTTCTTCCTCGCTTAAAGATTTTTCGCGACCCATTTTCACCGTTAACAGGAAAAACACACTAACTTTATTGACAGATAAACTTTCGATTACAATTAACACGCATCTTAACGCAAACTGCAATTTTTGCTATTGAACCTATTCAGATGAGCAAAAAAAATGCTTGTTTTTTTGAATACATTTAGTCTAACTACCGTGGGAGAATAACGGTAAGCTTTAAGACAAATTTTTGTCTCCCAAAACAAGCACAAAATGATGCTCTTTCATTACATATAAAAAAGATGTGTCATTGCAATACATATGAAGGGAGGCCAACAGTGAGGTGAAAATATTTGTGAACCTATTCAGATGAGCGGCAGTGTAGCTGTATAACGGCACTAACTAAGATAATCGAAGACTGAACTCGATATTGATAAAGTAACTTTTTTAGTCCTACTAGACTTTTCAAAAGCATTCGACATGGCGAATGACTCGATACTTCTGAATAAACTGCGTCACAGATTCAAAATATCTTCAGAAGCTATTAAACTGCTTTCTTCCTTTTTGAATGATATAAAGCAAGTCGTTTTCATAAATAAAAATCTCTCCGATTTTCTTCCGATTCAACAAGGAGTTCTCCAAGGATCAATTTTACCCCCCACCCCCTTCTATTTTCATTATATGTGAATGAAATCGGTTTCATTATAAATGAAGTATCAAAACATTTTTATGCCGATGACATTAAAATTTACAAAAGCTGTTCTTTGGGTTTGATTGACGACTGCGTTTTCACCCTGACTGCTGGAACACAGTGGTGTCGGAGTCGTAACTGGAATAGCTGTCAAAGTATTCAATGTACGCAAATGCAAATGTACGAACACAACGCCACGGAACTGGAATCGGAGCCGCAGCCGGAGTCGGAAGAGTTCACCAACTTTTAACTTTGACGTCTATCATTTTTGGCACATCAAATTTGATTTCGTGGTTTGTGTTTGTGCATTAAATTAATATTTTTCATTGCGGTTGTTTGAATAAATAAAAAAAATTGTTAAATTAAATCAAATAAATATTTAATTAAAGAATACAAAATGGATGAATCGGAAAAAATTATCCAAGCGGTCAGTGAAAGAGACGTCCTTTGGAATTTGGAAAACAGACTACAAAAACAATAAAATCAAAGCAAAGGAATGGGAAGCAATTGCCCAACAGTTGAATATGCCAAGTGTGTTTTGTGTGATGTTGTTTGTTTTAATTGTTATAATTTATGTTTTGTTTTTTAGTGGAATTCATTAAAAAAAGTGGAGAAGTCGCGAGACACCTAGTCCAGAGCCATCTCCAAAAAGCCTGTGTCTGGACAGGCAGCCGAATGCGATGATGAGGAAGTTGGGGGAAAGTATTCGGCCCAAATGGAATTTTTTAGAGCACATTTGAGACACCGACAGTAATATAACATACATTATTAACACCCTTATTCCCATTGTCAATTCATAATTGACAATCGCAATAGGGGTGTATGATTATTAAGTTATTAAAATTAATTTTTTTCAAGAAGAATTGGAAATTATACACCGTCGCGCTGTTCTTCAGAGGAAACCCTAACGCCATCGCCAACTCCATTAGCATCTGTTAATAAAACTTTGAACTCTGAAGAAGCTCCACAAACTTCTTTGACACAGGCCATGGAAAACTATGGGAATAATCCTGAGCCGGCCTTAAATCCTCCTATACAGGCCATAGGAAACTATGCTGAACCGGCTTTAAATCCTCCTAAACAGGCCATAGGAAACTATGTGGATAGTGAGCCGACTTTAAATCCTCCTAAAAGAAGGAGAATAGAAAAACAACAAAATACCATAGAAAAAACTTTTGTTAATACTAGGATGACGGTTCGAGAGTTTTTGACTAAGCCCCGTGAACCGCCATCAATCATTTTACAGTCTCCTTCGCCATCCCAGCTTACTTTAGAGGACGAATTATTTTGCCGCTCATTGGTGGAAAAGCTTGCAAAGTTTCCAATTCACCTCCGAAACAGCAGCAAGTTGGAAATGCTCCGATTTCTAAACGAAGTTGAGCTGAATTGGATTCAAGAAGGAGAAGAATAATATTAATTAAAACATGTATGTATGTACTTTATATTTTCAAAATGTTCATATTTTGTATACTTATTTCATCACTATTGCAGATTTAATTTCCAAGTACTGAAGGCAAATGGCATTTTGAGTTTTGAAAGACTATTACCTATGCAGAGAAATTATTATGAGAATGAAAATTGTGTTTTTGAGTTTTTTTTTTATTTATTTATGAGAACTGATTTTGAGTTTTTTTTATTTATTTATTTATTTATTTCTACTTTAAACTGTAAGTTTGTTGTTTGTTTGTTACTCTTGAATTAATAAATTTTATTTTAATTGTTTTCATTGAAAATGTTTTGCTACCTAAGAGAATTCTGTCGGGTTAGTCTGGGGAGGGGGTTCAACTGGAAAACCTGCATTTCCAGAAAACATTTACCACACAAATGTCCGCAGGTATAGGAGGCTGTAGATACTTTTCGTATCCATAGTAAAGTATCTGTCGTAGGCTACATGAACTTCCAGTGTTGTGCTATAGGTTTGTTGTATATTGTCATCAGAGGTGGCACAGAAATTTGTCGCAAGTTCATAGTTGTTTAACTGGAGTTTATCCAATGCAATTCAAATGGGATAAACTCGAGTTTTTCAAAAGAATCTTATACTATGTTTCGAGATTTAGCGAAGTAAATTTAGAATAAATTTCGAGATTTATTCTAAATCTACTTCGCTAAATCTCGGATTTAGGGTAAATGGAAACATAATATTATACAGAGTCTTAGAATACCCTCTTGTGATGATGGTGACTTGTCATACTGTCCGTCGTTAAGTCAGTCGGTTCGCCTGTGCATTCATCTTTATAACGAGCTAGAGCCTAAACGGATGGATGGATTTTTTTGAAATTTGGTACAGATATTTTTTGTGCAATCTCCAAGGTTTTGTTTTTTTGTGTTTAAATATTTCTGTTAGAAAGTGTTCCTTCTATAATACAAAATAAAATTCAATACAAAAAACTAACTTTTCCCTCGTTCAAAAAATAATTTGTGAGAGTATTTCTCATCTCGGCTGCACCGTCTGCTCGGTTATTTGATCCAAGTCTGCGCACTGGAAGCAAATTAATGCTTTCTTGTCGCCAACCGCCATTGACTCGTTCTCCAAGCTCATTGTAAGTGTCACAATACAGGTCGGGGCAATATGTTTTTGAGTTGTGTACCACATCGGTAATTTTTAAAAAATTATTCAAAATTGTACACGCAAGCACAATTTTGTCGGCACTTTCGGGATGGAATTCAATTGCCTTTCCGAGAATTCGCCATCGAGCCGCTAGGATTCCAAATGTATTTTCAATTACTCTTCTGGCTCTAGATTGCCTGTAATTGAAAACTTCTTCCCGTTTATTCAAATGATCCCTGGGTAAGGCCTCATACGGTTCATTCTCAGCGGAAAAGCACTGTCGCCAACAAAGTAATATGGGACTTTTTTCTGGGAGTTGGGAAGGTTTTCAACTGGTGGAAAGTTTATGGAATTTGTCAGTATTTTTTTGTCCTATTTCGCAATTCTTAAAAATTCCAGCATCACTCTGACTGCCGTATGCGCCAACATCAACTGCACTGAAAGTATAATTGGCGTCGCAGACCCCGAGAAGCACAATGCTAAAATACCATTTGTAATTTATATATTTAGATCCCGAGTTTGGAGGGCATTTTATTTCTATGTGCTTCCCATCTATGCTGCCAACGCAATTGGGCATGTTCCACCTTTCACCAAACTCTTTACTAGTTTGCTTCCAGTCGGATTGATTGAGTTTCGGCAGATAAATTGGGGATAAAATATCCCAGAACACCATACATGTTTCAACAATTATTTTTCGAACTGTTGAAGCACCCATCCGAAAAGACCATGCCAAATAATTAGGTGTTACTCCTTGTGATAGATATCTAGAGAATTAAACAATCAGAAGTTGAATTGAACAACATAATTGTGAACTTACGTCAAGGTTAACACCATTCTATATTCTGGGCTTATAGCTTTTCGAATCGACGATTCGATTCTGGGTCAAACGCTTTTCCACTAAACTCAACAACAAGTTGTATTGGATGTGATTCATTCTTGTTGATTTAAAGAATAGATCAGGATCATTTTCTTTAATGAATTTAAAAGTGGTTTCAAAACACCACTTTTCATTTCTTTCCTGGTACACTGGCTGCACCCACCACCTTCGCGTATTAACTTTACTATAATATTTTAAATAAATATACGGCATTTCAAAAAGAGACATTATTAAAACTATATCTTCGTTTTCAAAATCCATTTTATTAAATAATTTTAAAACTCAGCCAAACTCAAACCAAATGATAAGTATCAAATCAATAATTTCAAAATACAACTAAATCTATATCAAACGTCAAAAAGTCGTACGACGCATTGTGTGCGTACTTTCTGTTAACGTACGACAATCTGTGACAGCTATTCCGACTCCGGCTTCGACTCCGATTTTTGCATTGTGTTCCAGCAGTGAACCAAGAATTAGAAAAGATATCCTACTGGGCGTCTTGCATTGGGTTGATTCTCAACGCAAGCAAATGCAAATGCCTGGTTATATCAAGAAAAGAATTAGGTTTAACATACTTCCCACCCATAATTCTAAACGATAACCCATTAGAATTCGTAAATTCCAGTAAAAATCTAGGTGTAATCTTCAATAGAACATTGACCTGGAATGATCACATCAACCAATTGAAAGGTAAAACTCATGGAACGCTTATAGGCTTTTCACACCAAACCCAAAACCGGGTTTTCGGAAAAAGTTTTCGAAAACCCGAAAATCGTTCACACCAAACATTTACACGTTTTCATTTGATATTTAAATTTGTTTGACACCGGCTGTCAAATTTTGTATTGATGAAAAAATTTGTAACTAAAAAGTTTTGTTTTTCTCAAATTATTTGTGAAAATAAAATGAATTCTAACCAATTGAAATTGATTTTAATACATAAAAAGAAAGTTGAACAAAACATGAAGCTTTTGTTAAACTTTTTTTCATTATCTCAAGCCTCTATCATAAAAAAACGTCGTTTTCTTTTGCAAATCCTGGAACTTCGAAAGAAAAGAAAAGCTTTAATTGATACAATTGAAAATCGTAATCGACAAAGAAATATGGGGACAAAGGTAGGAAGCTATGTATATATGTATGTATCTAAATATTTTATGCAGGTACATACCAGCACTTTTTGGGAACGTGAAATGTTAGTAAACGATGATGAGTATTTCAAACAACATTTCAGAACGAGCCGCAGAACTTTCGATATACTCTGCAATGAACTAAAGGATCTGGAAATGCAAGATACAAACTTTAGCCTTATGTAGGTACTTATCAAGTTGATTTTCAGGAAGACAAAGATCTATACGAGCTCCAAAATAACAAATGGGATCACGTCATTGAGTGGTTTAACAAACGTTTCGATACGAACATAGAAAAAACTCTCAGTATATCACCACCCACCGTCTCGGATGCGGATAAAATGAAAATATCCAAGTACTTCCTTTCACACAGTGAAGATGTTCTATATGGTATGCATTCTCTCAAGATTCAATTTTTTGAAAATTCTTGAAGTGCAAACATTCTCCTAAGGATTTTTCTTTGCCGTCGACACCCTTGAGTCGATAATCCTTTCCTGTGCTGTGATAGAGCAGCATATCAGCGCAGACAAGGCCGTAACACTAGCTCGTCTCGAAGAAGAGTTTCAACTGAAGTTTTGGGGACGGGTGGAATGACACAATGGTCAGATGAGCCTAGAGGAGATAGAACACTAATAGTGGACTTACCAGGGTCAGAGGTAAGAAACAAGTCAAGAGTGTTTTCTGCTCGACCTACCACGTCCGATATTCGAGTGGGCTCGTTGACCAGCTGAGTTAGGTGGTTCAACTCAGAGAAGATCTCAGCACACACTTCTTCTGGTGTTGTCTGGCCCGAATGTTGAAGCCATGAAGAATTGTGTACATTGAAATCGCCCGTAATAACGATTTCAGTGAGGATACAGGGAGACAATTCTTTGAATGGAGTCAGACAGAGCATCAAATTCCTGAGAAGTCGAAACTCTGTCCAGGTTTGGGCTCCGATAAATGAAACAATAGTGAATGATGTGCTTATTCACGGAAAGTTTTAACCACATGAAATTAAAGAAGGAGTTGGTACAATGACCGTATTGTGGTAAAAGTTGATATGCAACATCATTCCTAATATATATGGCGAGACCATGGTGTGAGAAGAATAATGGCACCAAGCAATACCCATGAATAAAAAATTCAGCAGGATCGGAATCTTCACCTACTTGGGTTTCACTCAATGCCAAAACAGCTGGTCTGTTAGAATTAGTGTGTACACAGACAGAAAATTCGATCTCAGCCAACGAACATTACTATAATCTACTCAAAAATTACCAATCATTGCAATATAAAAAAAATCCTAAAATCACAACAGACGAACTTCTAAGTATATCACTGTATAAGATTATTTAAGAGCTCTTTACAATAGAACCACACTACTAGTGTTATGCCTTTAGTAGTGAAGTTAAATTGGTCCGGACCCTAACAATCAAAACAGTAATCTACAATCCATGTGTTATTGAATGAACCAACACATACACACCATTGAGCGAGCTTACAAAAAGCTTAGCCCAATGCATGCACCTGCTGAGCCACTCAACTGTACAAAATAAAAAACAAAAAGCAATAATTCTTATTTTGTAAGGAAATTACTTACCACGACCAAATTTATTTCCAAATGAAATAATATTTGTTTTGACAGCAGCCATCAGCTGTTTTGTTTACATTGATTTGAGCGCTGAATGTTTCGAAAGGTTTGTTTGTTTAGTTCAACTTTGAATTGCAACTAGTTTTCGAGAGGTTTTATATAAAACTTGTGGTAAAACTTGTGGTTTACCAAAAATGTATGGGAAAACTTGAGTTTTCGATGTAGGTTTTCGGCCAAAACCGATATTTTCGCGAAAACCGGGTTTTGCGTTTGGTGTGAAAAGCCTATTATAAAGCTAAAAATTGACACTGGTTCTAACAAGAATGCTTCTTATATGCTACGGAACTCTGCTAAACTCAAAGGCACAGGTGTCTTCGTACAGCGCGATCTTTCAGAACGGTCACAACAAAAACTCAGAATCCTACTTCGCTACAGGAAAGTTATAAAGTCAAAACAACCAACTGAAGCTTTCAAATAAAAAACAACACATTAATAATATCAAATAAATCTTTTTATTTAAATAATAACAATACACTTAAATACGAAAATGAGGACGGCGAAAATAAACTTCGAGAAATGTTTGGTGAATTAAAGTTGGAGCTGTCAATCAAATAGCGCTGTCAAATGGACGACATAACGAATGGTATAGACCAGTTAATACTACACCAGGGATGCCACTTCTAAGAAATTCCGAAAGTACTATGATACGAAATTGAAATTGTGATGCCGTCAGCTCACTAACTCTTAATAATTGTAGTATTTTGTCGTATAATGTGTCGGGTTTAAATAATAAACTCTTTTTCGTAGATTTTTTTAATTATGTTAAGAACTTTGATTTATTCTTTCTGTTTGAAACACATGTAACTAAAGAAAACCTTAGCAAATTTACAAAATATTTTAGTGGATTTAAGTTAGTTTGGGAAGCTGCAATAAAAGTTAATGTTAAAGGACGAGCAAGTGGAGGCAGTGTCTTTGGGATCAAAACTACCTTATTAAGAAACTACAGCTTTGAGGAACGTATGAACACCATTATGCAACACCTTGCAGGAAAAAGCGTTATATTAATTGGAGATTTTAATGCGAGAATCAGCAATCTACAAATCACCACGTCTCTAAGTATTAACAACTCCTTACTAAATCCTGATAACAGATCATCAAAAGACAATATTCGCAACCAAAATGGAACACACTTCCTGGAAATGCTTCAGTTGTATGATTGCCTGGTGCTAAATGGATGCACGAAAGGTGATAACGATGGTAACTTTACTTATTATGGTGGACAGGGCAACTCTGTCATTGACTACTGCGCGGCAAATAACAATTGGGTCAACTTAATTACTAAATTCGAGGTACAGCACCAAAACTTTTCTGACCACATGTCCATTACCGTCGTTTGGACCGGACAAAAATCCAATCAAGAAAAAATTCTGAAACTTATCCCTAGATTGAAATGGAAGCAGGAGAATGTGGAAAAATACAAACAAAACTTAGAACACCAACTACCAACGGTAGATGTTAACTATGATTCAACTGAATTACTATCAAATCAACTTGTGCGTTACATTATCGCATCATCTATGGCACCAAATGGAATCTTAAAGTTCAAACAAAAGTGGTTTGACTATGAATGCATGAAAAGTCGTAAAAAATCCTTTTCTCTTTTTAATGCTATGTGGAACTCCAACTGCCAAGCTTTAAGAAAATCGTACGTTGAAGCAAACTCACGGTACAAAGAAATGTGTTTGAAAAAGAAAAGTGAATATGAAAATAATCAAACATGTAAACCTGGTCAAACTAAAAGTTCTAAAGAATTCTGGAAGATTACAAGAGATAAATGGATCCAACTTTGCAATAGGCATTGGACTTTTTGCTGAAGACCTATCAGTGCACTTCAAAAATCTCCTTTACGGCAAATCATTATTAAACTACCACTTTGCGGAACCTTTGGTAACCAACGATTGCTTGGACAAGGAAATCCCATACGAATTTTTCAAGAACGCTCCCCCGAGCTTCATCAACCAACTGGATCCTTTTCAATAAAGCGTTTCAAAATGAGGACATCCCCGGTTCATTTAAAAAGTCAGTGATCTTTCTGATTCACAAAAAAAGAGCTCTGGACCTGGTTGAAAATTATCGAGGAATTTCTTTTATGAATGTCCTGGCGAAATTGTTTTGTGGAGTTCTTGCAGACAGATTGGAATCATGGGTTGACGTCAACAATATCCTTTCCGAATTTCAAGCTGGTTTTAGGAAAAACTATTCAACCACCGACCACATTTTCTCAATTACTTCGATTGTCAAAGCTTTCCAAGCCAGGAACAAGAAGGTCTACGCATTCTTTGTAGATTTTAAATCAGCTTTTGACTTGGTGAATCGTAATGCTCTCTTCTATAAGCTCTCGCAAATAGGTATTTCAACTAAATTTATCCATGTTATAAAAGAAATGTATTTTGACTCTCAAGCATCTGTCTGGGATGGGTCAGTTTATTCAAAATGGTTTCCAACAGACAATGGTGTCAAACAAGGATGTCTCCTCAGTGCCCTTTTGTTTTCACTTTTCATCAATGACATAGTGAATTGCCTTCCTGGTGGAATTCGGATCGCTGGAATGTCAATTAATGTACTGTTGTATGCCGACGATTTGGTTTTACTTTCAGAGTCACCCGATGTTTTACAACTGATGATAAATCGTCTATCAGAATATTGCTGCAAATGGGATCTTCTTATAAACACTGATAAATCCAAGATCATGATATTTTCCAGATCTTCTAGGAGTCAGATTCGTTATAATTGGTACTTTAATGGTAACCTCCTGGAAGTGGTTAACGAATATAAATACTTAGGAGTGAAACTTAATACGAAGATGGACTTTAAGGAACATTTAGTTGAGAAAACCAATAGTTGTCAAAGTATGCTAAATATATCATGGAAAAATGTTTTCTCAAACAAACGAGTCCCACTCTCTGCGAAATACAAAATTTTTGACGCTATTGTGAAGACTACACTTTGCTATGCTGCTCAAGTATGGGGTATGGAAGAATACGAAGCAATTAAAAAATTATACCGAAATTTTTTAAAAAAACTTTTTAACCTGCCTCTGAAAACTCCAAGCTATGCTTTATACATAGAAACAGGTCTTCCTAAACTGTTTACCAGTATATTAAAGACTCAGGCGGATTATATCGTAAAAATTTTTAATCAACCAGATGAGCGCCTATCCAAAAAAATGCTGCGTTACAAAATAAGAAATGAGGATTGGTGGATGAGGAAATTGAAAAATATGGCAATCAATTTTGATGAAGAAGTTTTGATGGAAGAAAGAAACTTGGTTGATTTGAAGGAGCAGCTCTATCGCATAATTGGAAAGCACGAAAACTCTGTTCGGGATGGTTTTAAAGCTACTGCTCGCGAGTCCCTCAGTAGAGTGTTGTACTCCCAACTCAATATGAGCTTAAATCAAGCAAATTACTTCCAAGACTCACTGAGCTTCAACGAAATCTCCTTAATTTTTAAAGCAAGATGCGAACTCTTAGGACTTAACGGAGCACCCTACAATGGAAGTTTCAACCAATTTTGTTCCTTATGTAATCTTAAATCCAAAGAAGACTGCTTTCATTTTATCAGTATATGTCCCATTTTTGCATCTCAACGGATATCGTATTGCGGACAAAAAACATTAACAATGCAAGAAACAATTAAACTTTTGAACGAAACGAACTGGAAACCCCTCGCATCATTCTTGAAAGATATTTCCAAGTATAGGATGTTGCTAATATCTGAATTTGAATAGTTATACTTATTTATTATTTTGTAATGAAAAGAACTTTTTATATACATTTATACCAAATTGCTAACCGAGCTGACTGTAACCGAATTCGAATGATTCTAAATAAATTTTGCTACACGTACATGGCGACGGCGACCGTCGGATTGTCGGAATGAAACGGAAAGGCAATGGGTGTACTTTGGCTTTTGATTATTATTTTATTGACAAGAAATTAGGGATGAGAAGGACAGCCTATGCTATCGTAGCTTTTGATCTGTTTTTCCTTTCAAGGAATGGGGAAAATGGGGAATGCATTAAATTGGAATGGACATATGTTCCTACCTACGATCTAAATGATCGTAAAGTGCTGGACTCGTTCGTTCACGATGACCAAAAGCGCCACCTATGTGTGAAAGAAATAAAGGCCATATTATGCCCCAAAGGAAGGAAACCCAAACTTTCTTTCTCTGAGAGGAGACCTTTCATCCGGTGACAGGTTAACATGAAGTTGAGGAAAGCATGGTATTTCTTTCGAATATCAACCAGCTAAGAGTAAGTGTCACCGCAAATAATAGTGCTTTCATTGAAAAGTTACTCGGCATACACATATCGCTCATTAACCTGTAATTCAAAAAAAAAAAAGACAATACTTTTGTTTAAATTTAAAAAAAAAGAAAAAAAAATCAAAATTAGAAAATCCGAACAAGGATTCGGAAAGATATAGCTGGCGTTTGCCTAACACCGGAGTAAAGATCCTAAGTATTGGCAGAGATTGGGGTAAGACCGCAACGGTATAATACATATATATATCATATATATAACATAACCTTTCACAGATCATCTGAAAAATTAGAAATTCTGAAAGACGACAAAAACGTACATTCGTGAGTCAACGACGTCGTCGACCTAGTTAAGAAAATTCACATTAACCTTCAAACGTACTCACTAGGCAGCTTTGGAAGTACTCGACTTGGTAGAATATCACCCCAATTTAAGGAGCTCCAAGAGCCAAGGGGCTAAGACTATTTCCCCTCATCTCGGCGACCAGGGTTCAAGTCGCAGGCAAAAATAATTACTTTTTGTATCCATATTTTTTTTTTCTTTCTTTTTTTATTGCATTGTAAAGCTGGTTAGTTAATTGAGAAATTCCTAATTAAATTCAAATTCAAATTAGAGTCAAAGGTTGCCTTAAAGTGTAAACTCGAATATTATTTTTGTCAAGTGCTGTAGAATACTCCGAAAGTATATACATATATGTATGTATGTAAGCTAAGCAAGTGAGCATACGTAGTACATATATTGGTGAATTTCGTCGATACCGGAAGCAGTGGCCACAGCGGAAGGAGACATCGGTGAGTGTTTAATACATACTTAATTTTTTTTATTTTTCATTGCTAGTAGTTATACATATATATATACACACATTCGATCAGTACCTACAATTTTATTCATTTAAGAGAATTGTATATCAAATGGAGTTTGACTTTAACAGCAACCAAGTTGCCACTTCAATTAAATATTAAACTAATTTTATTTGAGTTCATATCAGCAATTTTTTTATTCATTATCGATAGTCCAGGCGATAGGGTTTCTTTCGTTTGAAAGATTATGTTTTTCTTTTTTTAAATGAATTATTTTTTTTATAATGAAATGAATTGTGAATAAAATTTAAAATGAATATGAGTTAGATATTTTGCTTGAAAGGGAAAGAGGAGAAGGATGAAAAGGAGTGAAAGTATGGGAAAGTAAGTAAGGATAAAGGGTATATTTCAGCGAGAGGAATAACCAGGTAGGGAGGGTAGCGGATTAAACGTTTTCTCGCGCACAACCCCATCTAGTGCTAAAGCTGGTAATTTTATTTTTTTTTGTTAACGAGGAGTCCTACGAACCACACCACGAGCTAGCAGGGATATGCCAGCAAGGACAGGCCAAGAAAACCCGTTACAAAAATGGCGCCCAACGTGTTGTTCACTGTCGGCAGATGGTGAAAAAGAATTGTTCTAAAGCCACTTCATTTTTTTTTAATTTTTTTTATTACCTTTCTTATACGTACATTTTTTTTTAAATTTTTGTTCAAATAATTTTGAAAGCAAGATCCTTATGAGTCTCGGTTATTGAAGTAAAGTTTTGGTCCCGCGTTGCCACTAGGAAAAGGCTTTCATGAAGATAAATTAATCAGAATGTATTTATTTTCCGAGTCGTTGGTTAGATTGCTGAAAAGTAAGATTCCAACTAGCAGGAAATGAAAATATAATCTTCATTATCATCGGAATGGAAGAAGTCCCGTTGATGCAAACTGCGTTTACGGTTGTCCTTCCAGATATGCATACATTTTTTTTTTTTTTTTTTTGGGTTTTCATAGCCTTCACTGATAAAAGTTTTTTTTTGGTCAGTTGATGACATGATGTCCTAAATTGTAACACTAACTTTAGATTCAATAGTAAATTTGGTAAATAATCATTAGTTTATTTTAATTTTGCTTGCTACATTTTTTTTTATCGGCTTTAAGAACATAGATTACTTTCCTTATTTTCGCATAGCCTTCTCGAATTAGAAATCTCATCTTTCCCTTCAACTTTAATGATATATTTCAAAAACAGTTTCCATAACTTTAAACAACCAATGATTTGGTGATTTTAATACCATATAAGAGCCATAATACATTAAATTTTTGTTGCATGTTATTCCAAAATTGCATTATATTCAAATACATGTTCATAATTTAATTGATTTTTTTTATTGAAGATATATTTTTTTTATAAGACAACATTTTCAAGAACATTGTCTTATATTTGTTTAGGAAAACAATTATTTTTGCCTGAATCACACTCTAGGTAGTATGACTAGAAAGCCAAGGGTATCAATAATTCACGACGATTTAGAAACAATAAATACCCATTCAGAAGCCGTTTTTGAGGCCTTCTATTAAAGATTTAACAATACCATTGATCGTTTTAATCTCGATACATCATTTAGTTTTTCGGAAAATTTGCAATCCATAGTGTCAGAAGCTAGTTCTTCAATCATGGCAGAAAATGATGAACGAAACGGAAGCCTAAATTTAGGGGAAGACGATTTTCAAGATGCCTCACAGGAAGGTCAAAGGGAAATCAACCCTGATGCAAATGCGGAAAACCCCATAGGTCCACAGGTTCCAGATAGAGTTGAAGAGTTGGCATCTAGAATTGAAAGGAGTTTAACACAAAACCAAATAAAGTTTTTCCAAGGCTTAGATTATTTTATGGGTAAGGTTGTTGATAAACTGGAAAACCTTAACCTAGGCCAAGCCCGGCCAAGTTTGTCTAATCAGAACGATGTCACAGCTAGGGAAAATGGCATCCCGGATATTCCAGAGTCGAGGTTATCGGCAACTTCATCAAATTTAAGTACATCGAGGGCTTGTAGATTAGATAGGTGGCACATTAGCTATGATGGTAGTGACATTGTGTCTGACTTTCTTTTCAAAATCGATATGATGCAAGAGTCATCCTCATATAGCGATGAACAGCTGAAACAAAACTTTCATATTTTGTTGACTGGTAGACCGAATAAGTGGTATTGGTCATTTTTAAAGAAAAATCCTCGAGCGAAATTCGCAGACCTAAAAGCGGTAATGGTCAAAGAATTTGGTCGAGTTGAGACCGATATAGAGTTATCTATGAAATTACTAACACGAAAACAAGGGGTTAAGGAGACATTCGACGAATTCTATGTCTCAATATTAAGTCTTAACGACCGTCTCAAAGAACCATATGACGATAGGAAACTGGTTGATATCATCCGTAACAACGTAAAGGACAAATTAGGTGAAATGTTATTGGCGGCTGAAATTAAGTCTTGAAGCGTTGCGAATCAAAGCCAGACAAGCCGAAAGATTTTTAAGTAAGCGAGCTCCAGTTCAAAGAAACGTTCATGAATTATCCGTTGAAAGTGAGTCATCAGAATTAAATCAGCAAGGTGAAGAGATCGCAGCTTTTTCAGGTCGCAAACCTTTTTCGACAGCAAACTATGTGTGCTGGAACTGCGATCTTAAAGGCCATGCCTACCATTTTTGCCCTTCACAAGAAAGAAAACTATTTTGCTTCTTGTGCGGTGCAAAGGGGGTGACCTCGATTGAATGTGGCAGACATTCGGAAAACCAAATGAGGGACGAAGGGAAGAGCGGGGGAATTCGTTCCTACAGGAACAATCCCGATCACCCACAGAAATAGAATCAACATTAAAACCCTACAGCTTCGAAGAGGCTGAACATAATGTCGCTCCAATTAAGATCCTGGAGAGACAAACTTCTACCAGCTCAGATTTAGAAGAAAACCACCCTGTTAAAATATTCAAGCTTAAATCGCTCCATAATCGTAAGTTGAATTATTATAAAGTTCGAGAACGAATTTTCGGTACGGGTAATAAACCAGTCAATAATAATGTTTTAAAATGTCGTCAAAGATTTCGCAACCGAAGAGAAGTAAGAAAGTTGATTGTTGAAACCATAATCTCTTCAAAAACTGATGGTCGAATTTATGCAAACGTTGTTTTAAATGACGTAGCAGTTTTTGGACTATTGGATAGCGGTGCATCCATATCAGTCTTAGGAAACAATTGCAGAGAGTTCGTTGAGAAAATTAGAGCTACTGTGTACCCTTATAAGAATTTCGTTCGAACAGCTGATGGAAATTCGCATGACATAGTAGGTTATTGCAAACTAGCCACTCAGTATAACGGTATCACTAAGTTAATTACATTTTATCTTATTCCTAATTTATCCCAAAATCTTTACCTGGGAATAAATTTTTGGAAAGAATTTAATCTTATGCCTCAGTTAAGTGAGTTGCATCATGATGGTCAGGTGAATGATGAGGAAGGAGATGTCAAGGAAGAAGCGAAATTCGTTCAGCTCACTCAGGAGCAAAGTTTTCAATTGGAGAAAGTTAAAACTCTTTTCCCAAATTTCGTTAACCTAGGATTAGGAAAAACTAATTTAGCTTGCCATACAATCGACACGGGAAAAGCCTGTCCGATTAAATCGAAACATTACCCATTATCTCCGGTTCGGCAACAGGAAGTCTACAAGGAATTAGACAGAATGTTGGATCTGGATGTAATCGAAGTAAGCAACTCACCTTGGAGTTGCCCAGTAGTTTTGGTGCGAAAGCCGGGTAAGGTTCGCCTTTGCCTGGACTTTCGAAAAGTCAATGCAGTAACGGTAAAGGACGCGTATCTTTTATCACACGTCGAAGGATTGCTGAGTCGCATCAGGGACACACACTTTGTCACGAAGATAGACCTAAAGGATGCATATTGGCAAATCCCATTGGACCCTAAATCGCGAGAAAAAACGGCTTTCGCGGTACCCGGAAGACCGCTTTACCAATTTAAAGTAATGCCATTTGGTTTAAGTAATGCAGGCCAAACTATGTGCAGGGTAATAGACCAAGTAATTCCGAGTCGTCTTCGTGACAACGTGTTTGTTTACCTGGGCGATTTATTAATATGCAATTCCGACTTTGACACACATTTACGCGTTCTGAAAGAGGTTGCTGCTTGTCTTCGCCAAGCGAACCTTACCATAAATATTCAAAAGAGTAAGTTTTGCATGAGTGAGATTAAGTTTCTGGGTTTTATTGTCGGTCAAGGCACCCTTAAAACAAATCCCGACAAAATCGACACAATGGTCAACTTCCCAATTCCGAACACCGTAAAACAAGTCAGAAGATTTTTAGGTCTAACCGGCTGGTATCGGAGGTTATCCGAGGTTATGCGGATTTGACCGCGCCACTAACCGATTGCCTTAAAAAAAAAGCTAACCATAAGTTTGAGTTAACTCAAGAAGCTCTAGGAAGTTTTAATAAGCTAAAAGCCGCTCTTTCTACGCATCCAGTGTTGTCGGAACCAGATTTTGAAAAACCATTTTTCATTCAATGCGATGCGTCTTCTAATGGAGTCGGTGGAGTTTTGTTTCAGTTGGATCAAAACGACAATGAGAGGCCGATTGCGTTCATGTCAAAGAAGCTGAACAAGGCCCAGAAAAACTATACCGTAACTGAACAGGAATGCCTTGCAGCAGTGCTAAGTATAAGAAAATTCAGGCCCTATGTTGATGGATTACCTTTTACGGTAATTACGGACCATTCAAGTCTTAAATGGTTGATGTCCATGAAGGACTTATCAGGAAGACTAGCCAGATGGAGTCTGGAACTTCAACCATATAATTTTTCCATCGAACATCGGAAAGGAGCCCTCAACATAGTGCCTGATTGCTTGTCTCGCATGGAGTTAGAGGAGGTTTCGGCGAAAGTTACGGTAGAAGTTAATGGGTTGGATGAGGATTTTTTGACATGGACCGGTGGCGAAATCGACCTCGAGTCAGTCGAATTTGATTCGCAACAATATGACCAGTTAAGAAGAAACATCCTTGAAAATCAACATGCGCTTCCAGACCTAGTGGTTTCAGGCAAATTCATCTACAAGCGTATACGGTTTAGAACGGGTGATATAAATGAAGAGGATTCACTGTGGTGTCTCTGGTTGCCGGATACACTCATTGACGAATGCATTAAACTCGCTCATAACACAAAACTAAGTTGCCATAGTGGCTTTGCGAAAACTTATGCGCGTATCAGAGACAAGTATTATTGGCCTAAGATGGCGAAAGACATTAAAACGTATGTAAGTACATGTGAAATCTGCAAAATGGTCAAGGCACCAAATTCGATTTTACGCCCACCCATCATGCGACAAACCCTAACCGAAAGACCAATACAACGGCTTTATATTGATTTTCTTGGTCCGTACCCTCGAACGAAAAGAGGAAATTTATTCGTCTTTATTGTAGTCGATCACTACACCAAATTTGTTTTTTTGAAAGCAATGCCGAAAGCAACCTCGGCTAGGGTCGTTCAGTTCCTAGAAACGGAAATATTTCACACTTTCGGGACCCCTGAGCATATACATTCGGACAACGGACGTCAATTCACGTCCAACGATTTCAAAAACTTCTTGTCTAACTACGGTGTTAACCATGTACGAACGGCGGTATATTCTCCTCAGGCAAATAATTCCGAAAGAGTAAACCGGAGTCTCCTGAGCAAACTTAGAGTCTTAATATCCAAAGAGCAAGACGATTGGGATACGCACCTGTCCAGTGTAGCATGCTCCTTGCGATCGGACATGCACGATTCTTTAGGATGTCAGCCGTACTTTGCTTTATTCGGTCAAAATATGGTTACTCACGGAAGTACCTATAAAATACTTCGAAACCTGAATGCTCTAGGAGACCCGGAAATGCTCGTTTTGCCTAACGTACCGAAAACAGCCCTAGTTAGACAGAAGTTGTCCGATAATTTGCTCAGGGCACACGTTAAGTCCAAGAATTCGTATAACTCTAGATCAAAACAAGTGACTTACCAAGAAGGGCAGGAGGTATTTCATCGAAACTTTGCCCAAAGTAATTTTGTGCGTGGCATTAACGCAAAATTGCTTCCTAAGTTCCTGAAGTCCCGGGTGAAAAAAGTCATTGGCAATTGCATGTATGAACTTGAGTCGCGATCAGGTAAGCCCTTGGGCATTTTCCATGCGAAAGACATGCGCCAATGATTTTCCGGAAAACAAACCTGAAAAAAAAAGAAACATCACAAAGTATCGATCTAATGTTTCCAGTTAAAAGATAAGAACGTAAAAATACTTATCTGACTGACAACTGCCCGGCTAGTAAATGGGTTCACGCCCCACATTGTGTCTGGCTAGAATTAATTTGATTTTAGTTGCGTCATAGATGTTTGAATCAAAATCAATAATACACGGTTGAAATAAAAATCATGTGAACTGTCGCGAAGCTAAGAAAACGACATAAACTCCTTGTATTAAACATTACTAGGGGAAATTAAGGAAATGCTTTTTTTGTTTTGTGTGTTGTTTATATTTTATAAACATCAAAATAGTGCGAATTACCGACGGCATATCATAAATTCCATTCAATATTAACGATATTGAAACTTGTCAAACGGTACCAACCGAAAACACTATATTTGTGTTTTGTTTACATTTTTTTTACATCCCGATATTGATAGCGGTCGTAGAATAGCTGTAAGTAGCGTTGGACGGAATGTAGGAACGTTAATTTCAAAACAAATCATTTCACTCACTGGGTGGGAACAAGGGACAACACTATAATATGGGTTAGCACCGTTAGCTTTCACACATGAATATGCAATTCAACGCACAAATTGTCTTGGGATTTGGGATATTCGTATCCAGCAATTTGCTTTTGATTTCACCATTCACCTTCACAGCACTAACTTCCCGAATTTCCCGATCGACACGACACTAAAATACGTGGGTTCATTTGCATATTCCAGGCAAGATTTGCCTGAAAAATGCAAAGCCCTGTAACCGAATTCGAATGATTCTAAATAAATTTTGCTACACGTACATGGCGACGGCGGCGACCGTCGGATTGTCGGAATGAAACTGAAAGGCAATGGGTGTACTTTGGCTTTTGATTATTATTTTATTGACAAGAAATTAGGGATGAGAAGGACAGCCTATGCTATCGTAGCTTTTGATCTGTTTTTCCTTTCAAGGAATGGGGAAAATGGGGAATGCATTAAATTGGAATGGACATATGTTCCTACCTACGATCTAAATGATCGTAAAGTGCTGGACTCGTTCGTTCACGATGACCAAAAGCGCCACCTATGTGTGAAAGAAATAAAGGCCATATTATGCCCCAAAGGAAGGAAACCCAAACTTTCTTTCTCTGAGAGGAGACCTTTCATCCGGTGACAGGTTAACATGAAGTTGAGGAAAGTATGGTATTTCTTTCGAATATCAACCAGCCAAGAGTAAGTGTCACCGCAAATAATAGTGCTTTCATTGAAAAGTTACTCGGCATACACATATCGCTCATTAACCTGTAATTCAAAAAAAAAAAAAAGACAATACTTTTGTTTAAATTTAAAAAAAAAAAAGAAAAAAAAAACAAAATTAGAAAATCCGAACAAGGATTCGGAAAGATATAGCTGGCGTTTGCCTAACACCGGAGTAAAGATCCTAAGTATTGGCAGAGATTGGGGTAAGACCGCAACGGTATAATACATATATATATCATATATATAACATAACCTTTCACAGATCATCTGAAAAATTAGAAATTCTGAAAGACGACAAAAACGTACATTCGTGAGTCAACGACGTCGTCGACCTAGTTAAGAAAATTCACATTAACCTTCAAACGTACTCACTAGGCAGCTTTGGAAGTACTCGACTTGGTAGAATATCACCCCAATTTAAGGAGCTCCAAGAGCCAAGGGGCTAAGACTATTTCCCCTCATCTCGACGACCAGGGTTCAAGTCGCAGGCAAAAATAATTACTTTTTGTATCCATATTTTTTTTTTTTTTTTTTTCTTTTTTTATTGCATTGTAAAGCTGGTTAGTTAATTGAGAAATTCCTAATTAAATTCAAATTCAAATTAGAGTCAAAGGTTGCCTTAAAGTGTAAACTCGAATATTATTTTTGTCAAGTGCTGTAGAATACTCCGAAAGTATATACATATATGTATGTATGTAAGCTAAGCAAGTGAGCATACGTAGTACATATATTGGTGAATTTCGTCGATACCGGAAGCAGTGGCCACAGCGGAAGGAGACATCGGTGAGTGTTTAATACATACTTAATTTTTTTTATTTTTCATTGCTAGTAGTTATACATATATATATACACACATTCGATCAGTACCTACAATTTTATTCATTTAAGAGAATTGTATATCAAATGGAGTTTAGGCTTTAACAGCAACCAAGTTGCCACTTCAATTAAATATTAAACTAATTTTATTTGAGTTCATATCAGCAATTTTTTTATTCAATTTTATCGATAGTCCAGGCGATAGGGTTTCTTTCGTTTGAAAGATTATGTTTTTCTTTTTTTAAATGAATTATTTTTTTTATAATGAAATGAATTGTGAATAAAATTTAAAATGAATATGAGTTAGATATTTTGCTTGAAAGGGAAAGAGGAGAAGGATGAAAAGGAGTGAAAGTATGGGAAAGTAAGTAAGGATAAAGGGGTTATTTCAGCGAGAGGAATAACCAGGTAGGGAGGGTAGCGGATTAAACGTTTTCTCGCGCACAACCCCATCTAGTGCTAAAGCTGGTAATTTTATTTTTTTTTGTTAACGAGGAGTCCTACGAACCACACCACGAGCTAGCAGGGATATGCCAGCAAGGACAGGCCAAGAAAACCCGTTACAAAAATGGCGCCCAACGTGTTGTTCACTGTCGGCAGATGGTGAAAAAGAATTGTTCTAAAGCCACTTCATTTTTTTTTAATTTTTTTTTATTACCTTTTTTATACGTACATTTTTTTTTAAATTTTTGTTCAAATAATTTTGAAAGCAAGATCCTTATGAGTCCCGGTTATTGAAGTAAAGTTTTGGTCCCGCGTTGCCACTAGGAAAAGGCTTTCATGAAGATAAATTAATCAGAATGTATTTATTTTCCGAGTCGTTGGTTAGATTGCTGAAAAGTAAGATTCCAACTAGCAGGAAATGAAAATATAATCTTCATTATCATCGGAATGGAAGAAGTCCCGTTGATGCAAACTGCGTTTACGGTTGTCCTTCCAGATATGCATACATTATTTTTTTTTTTTTGGGTTTTCATAGCCTTCACTGATAAAAGTTTTTTTTTGGTCAGTTGATGACATGATGTCCTAAATTGTAACACTAACTTTAGATTCAATAGTAAATTTGGTAAATAATCATTAGTTTATTTTAATTTTGCTTGCTACATTTTTTTTATCGGCTTTAAGAACATAGATTACTTTCCTTATTTTCGCATAGCCTTCTCGAATCAGAAATCTCATCTTTCCCTTCAACTTTAATGATATATTTCAAAAACAGTTTCCATAACTTTAAACAACCAATGATTTGGTGATTTTAATACCATATAAGAGCCATAATACATTAAATTTTTGTTGCATGTTATTCGAAAATTGCATTATATTCAAATACATGTTCATAATTTAATTGATTTTTTTTATTGAAGATATATTTTTTTATAAGACAACATTTTCAAGAACATTGTCTTATATTTGTTTAGGAAAACAATTATTTTTGCCTGAATCACACTCTAGGTAGTATGACTAGAAAGCCAAGGGTATCAATAATTCACGACGATTTAGAAACAATAAATTCCCATTCAGAAGCCGTTTTTGAGGCCTTCTATCAAAGATTTAACAATACCATTGATCGTTTTAATCTCGATACATCATTTAGTTTTTCGGAAAATTTGCAATCCATAGTGTCAGAAGCTAGTTCTTCAATCATGGCAGAAAATGATGAACGAAACGGAAGCCTAAATTTAGGGGAAGACGATTTTCAAGATGCCTCACAGGAAGGTCAAAGGGAAATCAACCCTGATGCAAATGCGGAAAACCCCATAGGTCCACAGGTTCCAGATAGAGTTGAAGAGTTGGCATCTAGAATTGAAAGAAGTTTAACACAAAACCAAATAAAGTTTTTCCAAGGCTTAGATTATTTTATGGGTAAGGTTGTTGATAAACTGGAAAACCTTAACCTAGGCCAAGCCCGGCCAAGTTTGTCTAATCAGAACGATGTCACAGCTAGGGAAAATGGCATCCCGGATATTCCAGAGTCGAGGTTATCGGCAACTTCATCAAATTTAAGTACATCGAGGGCTTGTAGATTAGATAGGTGGCACATTAGCTATGATGGTAGTGACATTGTGTCTGACTTTCTTTTCAAAATCGATATGATGCAAGAGTCATCCTCATATAGCGATGAACAGCTGAAACAAAACTTTCATATTTTGTTGACTGGTAGACCGAATAAGTGGTATTGGTCATTTTTAAAGAAAAATCCTCGAGCGAAATTCGCAGACCTAAAAGCGGTAATGGTCAAAGAATTTGGTCGAGTTGAGACCGATATAGAGTTATCTATGAAATTACTAACACGAAAACAAGGGGTTAAGGAGACATTCGACGAATTCTATGTCTCAATATTAAGTCTTAACGACCGTCTCAAAGAACCATACGACGATAGGAAACTGGTTGATATCATCCGTAACAACGTAAAGGACAAATTAGGTGAAATGTTATTGGCGGCTGAAATTAAGTCTTGAAGCGTTGCGAATCAAAGCCAGACAAGCCGAAAGATTTTTAAGTAAGCGAGCTCCAGTTCAAAGAAACGTTCATGAATTATCCGTTGAAAGTGAGTCATCAGAATTAAATCAGCAAGGTGAAGAGATCGCAGCTTTTTCAGGTCGCAAACCTTTTTCGACAGCAAACTATGTGTGCTGGAACTGCGATCTTAAAGGTCATGCCTACCATTTTTGCCTTCACAAGAAAGAAAACTATTTTGCTTCTTGTGCGGTGCAAAGGGGGTGACCTCGATTGAATGTGGCAGACATTCGGAAAACCAAATGAGGGACGAAGGGAAGAGCGGGGGAATTCGTTCCTACAGGAACAATCCCGATCACCCACAGAAATAGAATCAACATTAAAACCCTACAGCTTCGAAGAGGCTGAACATAATGTCGCTCCAATTAAGATCCTGGAGAGACAAACTTCTACCAGCTCAGATTTAGAAGAAAACCACCCTGTTAAAATATTCAAGCTTAAATCGCTCCATAATCGTAAGTTGAATTATTATAAAGTTCGAGAACGAATTTTCGGTACGGGTAATAAACCAGTCAATAATAATGTTTTAAAATGTCGTCAAAGATTTCGCAACCGAAGAGAAGTAAGAAAGTTGATTGTTGAAACCATAATCTCTTCAAAAACTGATGGTCGAATTTATGCAAACGTTGTTTTAAATGACGTAGCAGTTTTTGGACTATTGGATAGCGGTGCATCCATATCAGTCTTAGGAAACAATTGCAGAGAGTTCGTTGAGAAAATTAGAGCTACTGTGTACCCTTATAAGAATTTCGTTCGAACAGCTGATGGAAATTCGCATGACATAGTAGGTTATTGCAAACTAGCCACTCAGTATAACGGTATCACTAAGTTAATTACATTTTATCTTATTCCTAATTTATCCCAAAATCTTTACCTGGGAATAAATTTTTGGAAAGAATTTAATCTTATGCCTCAGTTAAGTGAGTTGCATCATGATGGTCAGGTGAATGATGAGGAAGGAGATGTCAAGGAAGAAGCGAAATTCGTTCAGCTCACTCAGGAGCAAAGTTTTCAATTGGAGAAAGTTAAAACTCTTTTCCCAAATTTCGTTAACCTAGGATTAGGAAAAACTAATTTAGCTTGCCATACAATCGACACGGGAAAAGCCTGTCCGATTAAATCGAAACATTACCCATTATCTCCGGTTCGGCAACAGGAAGTCTACAAGGAATTAGACAGAATGTTGGATCTGGATGTAATCGAAGTAAGCAACTCACCTTGGAGTTGCCCAGTAGTTTTGGTGCGAAAGCCGGGTAAGGTTCGCCTTTGCCTGGACTTTCGAAAAGTCAAAGCAGTAACGGTAAAGGACGCGTATCCTTTACCACACGTCGAAGGATTGCTGAGTCGCATCAGGGACACACACTTTGTCACGAAGATAGACCTAAAGGATGCATATTGGCAAATCCCATTGGACCCTAAATCGCGAGAAAAAACGGCTTTCGCGGTACCCGGAAGACCGCTTTACCAATTTAAAGTAATGCCATTTGGTTTAAGTAATGCAGGCCAAACTATATGCAGGGTAATAGACCAAGTAATTCCGAGTCGTCTTCGTGACAACGTGTTTGTTTACCTGGACGATTTATTAATATGCAATTCCGACTTTGACACACATTTACGCGTTCTGAAAGAGGTTGCTGCTTGTCTTCGCCAAGCGAACCTTACCATAAATATTCAAAAGAGTAAGTTTTGCATGAGTGAGATTAAGTTTCTGGGTTTTATTGTCGGTCAAGGCACCCTTAAAACAAATCCCGACAAAATCGACACAATGTTCAACTTCCCAATTCCGAACACCGTAAAACAAGTCAGAAGATTTTTAGGTCTAACCGGCTGGTATCGGAGGTTTATCCGAGGTTATGCGGATTTGACCGCGCCACTAACCGATTGCCTTAAAAAAAAAGCTAACCATAAGTTTGAGTTAACTCAAGAAGCTCTAGGAAGTTTTAATAAGCTAAAAGCCGCTCTTTCTACGCATCCAGTGTTGTCGGAACCAGATTTTGAAAAACCATTTTTCATTCAATGCGATGCGTCTTCTAATGGAGTCGGTGGAGTTTTGTTTCAGTTGGATCAAAACGACAATAAGAGGCCGATTGCGTTCATGTCAAAGAAGCTGAACAAGGCCCAGAAAAACTATACCGTAACTGAACAGGAATGCCTTGCAGCAGTGCTAAGTATAAGAAAATTCAGGCCCTATGTTGATGGATTACCTTTTACGGTAATTACGGACCATTCAAGTCTTAAATGGTTGATGTCCATGAAGGACTTATCAGGAAGACTAGCCAGATGGAGTCCGGAACTTCAACCATATAATTTTTTCATCGAACATCGGAAAGGAGCCCTCAACATAGTGCCTGATTGCTTGTCTCGCATGGAGTTAGAGGAGGTTTCGGCGAATGTTACGGTAGAAGTTAATGGGTTGGATGAGGATTTTTTGACATGGACCGGTGGCGAAATCGACCTCGAGTCAGTCGAATTTGATTCGCAACAATATGACCAGTTAAGAAGAAACATCCTTGAAAATCAACATGCGCTTCCAGACCTAGTGGTTTCAGGCAAATTCATCTACAAGCGTATACGGTTTAGAACGGGTGATATAAATGAAGAGGATTCACTGTGGCGTCTCTGGTTGCCGGATACACTCATTGAATGCATTAAACTCGCTCATAACACAAAACTAAGTTGCCATAGTGGCTTTGCGAAAACTTATGCGCGTATCAGAGACAAGTATTATTGGCCTAAGATGGCGAAAGACATTAAAACGTATGTAAGTACATGTGAAATCTGCAAAATGGTCAAGGCATCAAATTCGATTTTACGCCCACCCATCATGCGACAAACCGTAACCGAAAGACCAATACAACGGCTTTATATTGATTTTCTTGGTCCGTACCCTCGAACGAAAAGAGGAAATTTATTCGTCTTTATTGTAGTCGATCACTACACCAAATTTGTTTTTTTGAAAGCAATGCCGAAAGCAACCTCGGCTAGGGTCGTTCAGTTCCTAGAAACGGAAATATTTCACACTTTCGGGACCCCTGAGCATATACATTCGGACAACGGACGTCAATTCACGTCCAAAGATTTCAAAAACTTCTTGTCTAACTACGGTGTTAACCATGTACGAACGGCGGTATATTCTCCTCAGGCAAATAATTCCGAAAGAGTAAACCGGAGTCTCCTGAGCAAACTTAGAGTCTTAATATCCAAAGAGCAAGACGATTGGGATACGCACCTGTCCAGTGTAGCATGCTCCTTGCGATCGGACATGCACGATTCTTTAGGATGTCAGCCGTACTTTGCTTTATTCGGTCAAAATATGGTTACTCACGGAAGTACCTATAAAATACTTCGAAACCTGAATGCTCTAGGAGACCCGGAAATGCTCGTTTTGCCTAACGTACCGAAAACAGCCCTAGTTACACAGAAGTTGTCCGATAATTTGCTCAGGGCACACGTTAAGTTCAAGAATTCGTATAACTCTAGATCAAAACAAGTGACTTACCAAGAAGGGCAGGAGGTATTTCATCGAAACTTTGCCCAAAGTAACTTTGTGCGTGGCATTAACGCAAAATTGCTTCCTAAGTTCCTGAAGTCCCGGGTGAAAAAAGTCATTGGCAATTGCATGTATGAACTTGAGTCGCGATCAGGTAAGCCCTTGGGCATTTTCCATGCGAAAGACATGCGCCAATGATTTTCCGGAAAACAAACCTGAAAAAAAAGGAACATCACAAAGTATCGATCTAATGTTTCCAGTTAAAAGATAAGAACGTAAAAATACTTATCTGACTGACAACTGCCCGGCTAGTAAATGGGTTCACGCCCAACATTGTGTCTGGCTAGAATTAATTTGATTTTAGTTGCGTCATAGATGTTTGAATCAAAATCAATAATACACGGTTGAAATAAAAATCATGTGAACTGTCGCGAAGCTAAGAAAACGACATAAACTCCTTGTATTAAACATTACTAGGGGTAACGAAATCGGTGCGCGATTAAGGAAATGCTTTTTTTGTTTTGTGTGTTGTTTATATTTTATAAACATCAAAATAGTGCGAATTACCGACGGCATATCATAAATTCCATTCAATATTAACGATATTGAAACTTGTCAAACGGTACCAACCGAAAACACTATATTTGTGTTTTGTTTACATTTTTTTTACATCCCGATATTGATAGCGGTCGTAGAATAGCTGTAAGTAGCGTTGGACGGAATGTAGGAACGTTAATTTCAAAACAAATCATTTCACAGTCGTTCTTTGACTTTCAAAGAGAATAGAAGTGTTAGTGATTACTAGTTAATTTTAAATTAAAAAGTAAAGTACATTTGTAGGGTTTTATATTAACAAGGCAGTAAGCCACAATTTTGTTAAGTAAGCGGTAGCCTAGTGGAGGTGGCGTCAGAAGACAAATCCGGGGGTCGTGGGTTCAAATCCCGTGCGGAGTGCACGAAAAATATTCAAGCTTTTTTTCACAATCGAGAAATTGTGGAATTTATTGATTGGGAAGAAAAGCTGATGGAGAAGGAGAGGAAAGCAGGGGTATCGAAAGATACCTCTGCCAACACATCGGGCGATATTGCGGTGGTGCCAGCAGCGGTACCGCAAACAACCGCAACAACATCAGGTCAGGCATCTGACCAGTGGACAACAGCAACAACCAACAAAAAAAGGAAGCTAAAGAAGCATAGCCCTAACAAGGTGGAAAGAGCTAACGCCGCTAAGAGGCGTGATATGCGCAAGCAAATGGAGAGTGGTAAGGTTGGAATTACCACTGAGAGTGAATTCTCAGACCACTCCGAGTCTGAGAAGACAGAATATGTGTCTGAAGGTGGAGAGGGGCTCTTTAGGCCTCCGAATATGGATTTAATCCTATCGGAGGCAGAGCCAGTCCCGGCGACAACGAAGGCTTTGGAGGTAGTGGCGGACCTCCAAAATGAAAAAGAACTGGTGCAGGCCCTGCAAACCAAACAAGCAGAAATCAGCCAGCACGAGCAAAGACTCTATAAGCTCAAGGAGGAAATAGAGCCCCTCCTCAGTGCACTAAAGCTGAAACAAGAGGCGCGCCGACAGGAAGAGGCAGCGCAAAAGCAACTGCAACAAAAACAACAGCAGCAAAAACAACAGCAGCAAAAACAACAGCAACAACAACCACAGCAGCAAAAACAACCACAACCCAAGCCCGCTTCCAAAAAGACTGGAGCGGAGCAAAGTAAAAAGACGCCAGCAACAGAGACAGGCCCAATTGCTGAGGGCCCATCGACTTCGGCTAAGGCCAAGAAGCAGCAACAACAACAGCCACAACCAAAGCAGCAGGAGCAGCAGAAACAACAGCAGCAGCAGCAGCAGAAGCAGCAGCAGAAGCAGCAGCAACAGCAGCAACACCAGAAGCAACCACAGCCCAAGAAGGAGAAGGTGCCACCAATTAGGACCTACCGGGTTGACCTACAGGACTTAAAACAGGTATGTAAGTCGGCCACTAAGGGCAAATTTTTAATAAACATTTTGAATGAAAAAGAAAAGCGGTATTCGGTGCAGTGCTTCTCACTGGCCGATTACAAGTTAGTAAAAGGGTTACTTAAAGAGGCCACAGCTGAGTTCTTCAGCTTCACGCCGAAAATCGAAAAATTTAAGACGGTCCTTCTGAAGGGCATAAGTTCCTGCACGGAACCGGAGGCGCTCCTAGCTGAGCTCCGTGAAAATGCCAATGATGATCTCGATTTTATCGGGGTCAAGCCTTTCACTACGGTGAAGTCCAGGCGAGGGGGTTACAGGCTGCCAATGTTCCTCGTAACATTATCGCCCCAAAGTAGGTTTGAGAGTCTGAGGGAAATCAAATGCCTCGACTATCAAGCCATACACTGGGAGACATTAAAAAGGCACGACGACATTTTACAATGTACGAAGTGCCAGAGGTTCGGCCATGCCGGAGCCAACTGCAATATGCAGTTGCGCTGCGTCAGGTGCTCCGAAACCCACAATGAGGGAGAATGCAAGCTGGGGAATGAGCGGGTTGAGGATTTAACCCAGCTCAAGTGTGTCCTTTGTGGAAACCAAGGGCACCCGGCTAGCTATAGGGGTTGTCCTAAAGTCCAAGAAATTTAACAGAAACAGGCCAGTCAAAAAGCCGAAAGAAGTCGAACAGTTCGACAGGCTCCAACACAAAAATTCGTGGATCCCAAATTCTCTTACGCCCAAATGGTGTCAGGGAATGGGAATACGAGACAGGCTCCACCAACGGTTGTCCCAAAGGCCCCCGCGCCTAAGGCACCAGAGGTGCAGCCTGACATTGTAGCCTTGTTGTTGAGCATTCAAGGTCAACTTACAGGGCTGCAAAGTCAGATAAAGGAGCAAGGCAAAAGGGTAGACCATCTCTACTCTTTGTTGCCTGGCCTGGCGCAATTTAGACCATAATGGGCGCGCTGCCGGAGACGCGCCTAAAAGTCCTAGCTGTGAATGTAAATTCACTGATTAGGATTGAACGAAGAGCCAATATGTTCCAATTGTTGAAAGACTACAGTCCCGATGTGTTTATGGCTAGCGAAACTAAGCTAAACCACAAACACAAATTGACTCATAAAAATTACAATATCGTAAGAAGAGACCGGCCCGACTCCACTCAAGGGGGCGGTGTCGCTCTCTTTATACGAAAAGGCATTAATTATAAAGTCATATACAACAATGAATTGCGAAAGCTCAAGACGCTAGAAGTTTGCGTTGTATGCATCTCTCTCACTCAAGGGAAGCGGATGTATATGATTGCGGCTTATGCGGCTGGAGCTCCGCAGGTTACTTACTTTGCTTCAGAACTCGAGATTCTTTTTAGGGAACTGAAACTGAGCTTGGAAGAAAACTATTTCATCTTGGCCGGTGATTTGAACGCAAAACATGAAGATTAGGGAAATCAACATAGTAATCCCAGAGGTAACCATCTTTTTAATTTGATGAATCTTTACAGCGTTGAATATGGCGTCGACCTGCTGGCTACTGAAAAGCCATCGTATCCAAGAACCGGCTCCTTTCTGGATCTTTTGCTGTACGACACCAGACTGACAGTTACAGACAAAGTGGGTAATCACCCTCGAAACTGCTTACACACAGTCGAGTACGACAGTGATCACTGCGGACTGGCTGCTGTAATGCAGATACCGAACGAACGCGTGGAGTTGGAGGAATACGTTGCAACGCATTCTTACAATTACAGTAAGATGCGCTGGCCTCGTTTCACCAACGCCCTAGCGAGAGAACTTCGTTCGAGTGACATAGCCCCACCAAACAACAGAAACCTGACAAATACAGAAATTGACCAACATTTACAACAGATGGACGAAACAATAAAACGAACAATGGAACGGACAATACCAAAGTACAAAGAACGGGACCAAATGGACGCTTACAGAAACGCGACTATTGACGCACTGCGTAAGCACAAGAGTGGCTTACTGACAAGACTCAAAAACTTGTACAGACGACTTACAGACCCACACGACTTGGAGGTTAGGACACTGAAGTCGTCAATAAAAAATGTCAATCTGTTGATTAAGGAGAACTACAGGTTATCAATTAACAAGTACTGGGACCGCAAGATCCGGTCTGTTAATTCCAGTGACCCTGGTATGTTCCCTAAAATCAACAAGATATTTAGGAAAAAGAACGACAATGACCTTCCGTGTCTGAAACTCCAAAGAACTGAAGAGAACAGAGACGTACTCATGACAGCGCAAATAGATCCAGAAGAAGCCATCTTTGACGATGACTTTTATATAATTGAAGATCCGAAGGAAAAAGTGGAGGCGGTGGGAGCTGCTTTCCAGCAAGTGTACAAGGTGAATGTTAGCATTCGCCCCAACCACGACCTGGAAAACAGAGCCCTACTTAATCACTTTTACCTTCGAAATGATATAACACATTGGCGATCTGAGAACCGCGGTTTTATGCGGTTCGATGACGATTCCTTGGCAAATGCCATAATCGCCGAGCAAACGGGACCAAGTCCCCTGTTAGTGACGAAGGTTGAGCTTCAGCTCATCTTCAACTCAATAAAAAATAAAAAGTCAGCAGGTGTCGATGGTATATCCAACGTTGTACTAAGACATTTACCGATGGAGGCAATTGACATTTACACCACCCTCTTCAATAATGCACTGAATAATGCATATTATCCAGTGCATTGGAAGACCGCTGTGGTTCATCCTCTCCCGAAAAAGGGAAAGGACAACTCCAACCCGTCAAATCTTCGGTCGATAAGTCTTCTTCCGAGCATCAGCAAAGTTTTCGAAAAAATCATCAATAGGGCTCTGACTAAGTGGGCTGCGGACAACAAAATAATTCCGGATAAACAGTTCGGGTTCAAGGCGGGTCATGACACAATTCATGCTGCGTCTAAACTCGTTTCTGATATCCAATGGAATAAAACAAAACAACAATGCACAGGTGCTGTTCTGGTTGATTTGGAAAAGGCCTTTGACACCGTATGGTTAGAGGGTCTTTACCTAAAACTGAGCAGGCTTGGCATAAGCAAACCATTGTTGTATATACTTTATGATATGCTTAACGGTAGAAAGTTTGTTGTCAAAAGTGGCAATATAACTTCTATCACAACATTCTTAATTAAAAATGGTCTTCAACAGGGAGCGGTGAATTCGCCGATTCTCTTCAGCATTTACACCAGCGATCTGATAGGTAGTCTTACAAAGGCAATTGCGTACGCCGACGATCTTATTGCGTACAGAACGGCCCGAAAGGTTGAGGTTATTAGAATTCTCTTGCAGCGTGATTTCGACAAGATTCAGCGATATTGCGACGACTGGAAACTGAAAATAAATGCCCAGAAGTCGGAGACAATTCTGTTCCGGACTCCGTTGGCTAGGGCCACGAGGGATACGTGCAAGAATTGGCGCAAGATGGTTATCGTTGATCTTCACGGGCAGCCATTAGCGAGCAAAAGTGTAGTGAAGTACCTCGGTATCTGGTTAGATCAGTATTTATATTTCGACAGACATATAAATGCTGCTCTGACCAGGGCCAGAGGAGCCTTCGCTCTGACGAAACGGCTGTTTTTTAGCAGTCGGCTTGACCCCAGAGTGAAGGTAATTTGCTACATGGCCCTCATACGGCTGATGATCGTTTATGGTTGTCCTGTGTGGTTCAACGTTGCCCCTTCCCAGATGGAGAAGTTTCGGGTGTTCGAGCGGCAGTGTTTACGACGCTGTACCGGCTTATATCGAACACCCGAATCTTCGTACGTGCATTACTATTCCAACGAGGTCCTATACAACGGGGCTCGAATCAACAGAATTGACAATTTCGTGATAAAACTCGTTCGAGGTCACATTGCAAGAGCTATGTCTTCGACCAACAATTTAATTTTCGGGGCGTTCTATCCGAACGACGAGTATTTTGAAAGTGCACGCTTGAGCGGCTTCATTCCACCAGAGGCATTCCTCTTTTTAGATAGATGCGGTCTGATACAGGATAGATTGGCAGTTCCGTTAATCTACCACGTCAGACGACGTACCGTGGATAGGCGACTCCTGTACAATCGGGACGTCATGGCACAAGACGGAGCAGAGCTCCTTCGGTTCAGTAGGGCTGTGTCCGAACGGGACCGAACTGATAGGGTGAAGCAGGAGAGCCAGTTTTGGTGGCTTCAATCGGCACTTGATAGTGAGTAGTCGGGATGGGGTTTTAAGCCTTGGCCGGCTTACATACTTGTTTTATAGTTTTAGGGTTTAGTTTTAAGTAGAATAGGCATGGTGGCACAAAAAAAAAACATACAAAAAAATACAAAAAAAAAATACAAAAAAAATACAAAAAAATACAAAAAAAAATACAAAAAAAAAATAATAAAAAAAACATGGAATAATAAAAAAAAAAATAAAAAAAAGACAAAATATGAAAAACAAAAAACGTTAGATAGTTAGATTTGCTGCTGTGGTTGTTCTAGTTTTAAGTAGTTTATAGGTAGAATAGGTAGTTTTAGTTAGCTTTAAGTTTTATATTAAGGACCTTATTTTAAGTAGTTTTTAAGTAAAAATAAAAAAGGATATTGGCATTAGTTTTTTCTAAATTTTCTAATGAATACAAAAATAAATAAAATGAATTGAAGTTAAATAGATCTTAGGGCCGAAAGGCAATAGCATTAAGTATTATTGTTTAACTTAGAGTGTCCGTATGGGACCAGTAAGTTAGTAGTAAGTTATGGATAATTAGGCTAGTTTTATGAATTTTTGTCTAGCTTTAAGATAGTCTTAAGAATGAATTAATAAAAATGAATTTGGAAAAAAAAAAAAAAAAAACAAATCATTTCACTCACTGGGTGGGAACAAGGGACAACACTATAATATGGGTTAGCACCGTTAGCTTTCACACATGAATATGCAATTCAACGCACAAATTGTCTTGGGATTTGGGATATTCGTATCCAGCAATTTGCTTTTGATTTCACCATTCACCTTCACAGCACTAACTTCCCGAATTTCCCGATCGACACGACACTAAAATACGTGGGTTCATTTGCATATTCCAGGCAAGATTTGCCTGAAAAATGCAAAGCCCTGTAACCGAATTCGAATGATTCTAAATAAATTTTGCTACACGTACATGGCGACGGCGGCGACCGTCGGATTGTCGGAATGAAACTGAAAGGCAATGGGTGTACTTTGGCTTTTGATTATTATTTTATTGACAAGAAATTAGGGATGAGAAGGACAGCCTATGCTATCGTAGCTTTTGATCTGTTTTTCCTTTCAAGGAATGGGGAAAATGGGGAATGCATTAAATTGGGATGGACATATGTTCCTACCTACGATCTAAATGATCGTAAAGTGCTGGACTCGTTCGTTCACGATGACCAAAAGCGCCACCTATGTGTGAAAGAAATAAAGGCCATATTATGCCCCAAAGGAAGGAAACCCAAACTTTCTTTCTCTGAGAGGAGACCTTTCATCCGGTGACAGGTTAACATGAAGTTGAGGAAAGTATTATATTTCTTTCGAATATCAACCAGCTAAGAGTAAGTGTCACCGCAAATAATAGTGCTTTCATTGAAAAGTTACTCGGCATACACATATCGCTCATTAACCTGTAATTCAAAAAAAAAAACGGTATAATACATATATATATCATATATATAACATAACCTTTCACAGATCATCTGAAAAATTAGAAATTCTGAAAGACGACAAAAACGTACATTCGTGAGTCAACGACGTCGTCGACCTAGTTAAGAAAATTCACATTAACCTTCAAACGTACTCACTAGGCAGCTTTGGAAGTACTCGACTTGGTAGAATATCACCCCAATTTAAGGAGCTCCAAGAGCCAAGGGGCTAAGACTATTTCCCCTCATCTCGGCGACCAGGGTTCAAGTCGCAGGCAAAAATAATTACTTTTTGTATCCATATTTTTTTTTTTCTTTCTTTTTTTATTGCATTGTAAAGCTGGTTACTTAATTGAGAAATTCCTAATTAAATTCAAATTCAAATTAGAGTCAAAGGTTGCCTTAAAGTGTAAACTCGAATATTATTTTTGTCAAGTGCTGTAGAATACTCCGAAAGTATATACATATATGTATGTATGTAAGCTAAGCAAGTGAGCATACGTAGTACATATATTGGTGAATTTCGTCGATACCGGAAGCAGTGGCCACAGCGGAAGGAGACATCGGTGAGTGTTTAATACATACTTAATTTTTTTTATTTTTCATTGCTAGTAGTTATACATATATATATACACACATTCGATCAGTACCTACAATTTTATTCATTTAAGAGAATTGTATATCAAATGGAGTTTAGGCTTTAACAGCAACCAAGTTGCCACTTCAATTAAATATTAAACTAATTTTATTTGAGTTCATATCAGCAATTTTTTTATTCAATTTTATCGATAGTCCAGGTGATAGGGTTTCTTTCGTTTGAAAGATTATGTTTTTCTTTTTTTAAATGAATTATTTTTTTTATAATGAAATGAATTGTGAATAAAATTTAAAATGAATATGAGTTAGATATTTTGCTTGAAAGGGAAAGAGGAGAAGGATGAAAAGGAGTGAAAGTATGGGAAAGTAAGTAAGGATAAAGGGGTTATTTCAGCGAGAGGAATAACCAGGTAGGGAGGGTAGCGGGTTAAACGTTTTCTCGCGCACAACCCCATCTAGTGCTAAAGCTGGTAATTTTATTTTTTTTTTGTTAACGAGGAGTCCTACGAACCACACCACGAGCTAGCAGGGATATGCCAGCAAGGACAGGCCAAGAAAACCCGTTACATGAAGGCAATGCCATAGCTTTAAAATCATTCAATTGTTAACAAATGTATCAAAACAACGAATCAATAAATGAATACTTACTTTTTTTTATTTTTTTTTGTTAATTGTTTGAATGTCGAATTGGTTTACATGTTATGTACATTAACTTATAATGTTTGCATGTAAGCCTATGTAAATGAATGGAAAATTCAGCATAAAAATTCATTACTAATAAGTGTTGCCAATATACACTCACAGACACAATTAATCGCCCACCCACTTATTTTAGGATTATGGTCGGTATTGTTCCATAATACAATTTTTTTTCATAGAATATAAATGAAAACATTTTAAAGTTTATGAAACATCGATTTAATTATTTTTATCACTATAAATCGTTTTTTATTTTATTTTTGATAAAATAACAATTTGTTTTTCCTTAATTAATAAAATTTTCAATTCTTATTTGGTAACATTTTTAATTTTAATAACTACTAGTATTTCCACCTCGAGCTCTGATGACTTCTTGGAGTCGATTTGGAAGTCCATCTATTATATCTGACTGAGGGATACTGTCCCATTCTCTACTACAGCTGTCTTGAGTTCTGGTTGGCGCTGGTATCCCCAACCCGTCGCGTCGTTTTAGATTGGCCCATATGTGCTCTATAGGATTCAAGTCCGTGCTGCGCGCTGGCCATGGTAAATTTTGAATACCGACTTCTTCCAGGTATTCAGTGACCGATCTTGCGACATGACAAAGGGCGCGAATATGATGACATGTTCTTGGAGAACTTCTCTACCTCTGGGCACTTACAGCTCCTCTATCGAAGATCACGAGCTCAGCGCGAGCCTCGTAACTGATACCTCCCTATACCATTATTGACCATCCCTGATACCCCACTGTTGCGGCTATGGCACATGCAGCAAACCTCTCATTTCGCCGCTTGTACACTAGTAAACGACCATCTGGTCCTTGTAGGACAATTCTGCTCCCGTCTGAGAACGTTACATTCTTCCACTGATCAACGGTCCAATTAGCATATTCTGGAGCAAAGCGAAGTCTAGCTCTACGATGTTATGAAGCAATTCGGGGGCTCGGGCTGGACAAAACGATCCTACATCTCTTTTTGCCTGTCTTCGTCTTATTGTTTTTTCACTTACCTACTATTAAGTTTCGCATTTCGAGGAGACGAGTACGAGCTTGAGAAGCTGTGCTAAAGCGATCTCGAACCAAATTGCTTACAACGAAGCAGTCATCTCGAGCGGATGTGCATCGATGTCTGCCTTGGCCTAGTCTCTATTATAAGATCCAGTCTCCCGAAATCTTCCCGGACGGTAGTTCGGGGCACACCAAGTGTTCGGACAATCCAGCGTTGGCTATACACACCATTCGCAAAAGTAACAGCCCTCGCTACCTTAGTCGGTTCTAACGGCATTTTTTTATGGGTTCGAATATTAAAAGTTCACTAACACTAATTTTAAACTTTGTAATATGCCCCAATTCAAATTTGAGAAATAAGAACCACATTACTTCGATCTTCGAGAAAGCCAAAATGAAACTGGATCACAAAACAATATGAATACATAAGAATTGGCAATGTCGGTTGAACGGCTCACCGAGAGAAGATTCGCACATAGGTTGGGGACAAAAAGTACATCTTTCACAACAGCACTTTCACCAGTAGACAAAAACAACTTCACATCGCCTTTCCCACCAACATTCATCACATTTTTATTTGCAATCACAACTATATCACTGCTCGCATTCGTAAGATTGTTATTATTATTATGTATTTCTATTCGTTAAATACTAACGGGAAAAATACTTTTCATAATACCTATAATCTAAATTTGTATGCTAATTTTATTTATAGACTCAATACAAAATTAAGATGTATTTTATATTGAAACCAATTGATTGAGTTTGATCTACTAAATATATGGCACAATTGTTGCTGTAGTCTTATACTTGTACAATTAAAACAAAAATGTAGCTGACTTAAAACTGATGGAGATGATATTGACCAATTAAGAATTCCAACTATAAAACAAAATTGCAATTGTGACCACACAATATAACTTTATTTAAGTATAGGTCTTACAATTGAAACAAAAAGAAGCTTAAGAACGTAAGAGTCATGGAAGTTGCGACCGAATCTCTTTATGAATCCTAGGATCCTATTAGATTTCTTAACTATGTAGTTTAAATGCTCATTAAAATTTAACTTGGGATCAAGAAAAACATCTACATACATCAGAAAACAGAGACTTAACTCAAATGACATGTATCAAACGTATAATTAAAATCAAATGAAACTTTTTTGCGAGTAAAAATTATTGTTTTACAATTGTCAACATTCAAAACGAGACGATTTTTATTGCACAATTCCCTGAATATTAACAGGTCTTCTTGATTTTATAGTTTTGAAAAGCTTAATCATCATAAATAAGGACGAACGAATATTGTATGATCGAAACAACGTCATTTATAAATAAAATTGGACATAAATGGCTTCCCTATTATTATATTCCACTATAAATTATATTTTCCAAATACGATGAGATCCAATTTAAGAAGGTGTTGTTAAAAGCTTGATTGTTTAGCATTAAAATGAGTGTATTGTGACTTTACTAAAATCGGTAAATACACAATCGAATTTTCCAAAACATCTGAACAAAAGGACGTGAAGTTGAATAATCAAATCATGGTGGTACATTGGACTTACTACAAGACCTTTTAAACGAATTGTTTTGTTAAAACAGCTAAAGAGTGTATTATAAAAACGTTACACATATCGTTAATATTGCAATAAAAAAAATAATATAATTGATTCCAGTCATTGGTACATAACAAAATAAAAAAATCTGTAAAATTACACTTACTAAAATTAAATGCAAGTTTGTTAATAGGGTTTTGATACGGATAACATAGGTTTAAGTAAAGCGCAATATCTAATGCGGGGTGATATTGATCTTCATCTATTAGTGTAACAGCTGAGGCTAATAGTTACCAGTTTCAACGCTAATAGTATCGGAGAAGAATACTAGATCAAGTGCTCGATCTAAACTCAATCCACATGATGACATACCATCAAATAATGAAAGCTTAATATTTCTTGTCGCATTAACAGAAACGTAGAAGTTATCGTCATCAATTTTAAACAATTCAGGTATGGTAGGTTAAAGTCACGTACGATCAAAATTTCATCTTCTGGTTACAAAAGAACATAGTTACTTTCTATGCAGCCATTCAATTTTTCGTAAACGTCGTTATTAGAACTCGGAGGTATTTAAGCCGGTATAATACATATATAAATCCCCAGACTTCAGTTTTATCTTCATGCATATAATTTCAATATCGGTGGAATTCCACCTCCTACAGTGTTGGAGTTATCAATGTGGTGACGATCACGTCTAATGATTTGATAGGAGGTATCAAAAAGCTCACAGTCAAGAATAGAGCTGTTTAGCCAAGTTTCTGTCAATATAATGACGTTGTGAGAAAGATTGTTTGCAATTTTGTAGACTATCAGCCCTATTCTGCTATTCACGTGGATCGTATATTCGATTCCATCTCACACTGCCTTTGCATTCTGCTATACATTTCATATGCGGATCTGATTTGTATAGAATGAATGCGTTACCGACGTTACCGACATACACAGAATCACTTCTAATTAATAGCAGAATAGTGAAAATTCAAGAAAAATTCGATGAATAGCAGAATAGAGCGGTATATTAGTCTTTGTCCGAAGTTCATTTGCATTTTGATAATATATTAATATCTTGTTAAGCTGCTTGATGTTGTTTTAGCGTTGTCCGGTTTTAGCGAAAAGGATTCTGAGTTGTACAATAGTTGTTGGACCTATGTATGTATATACAAATTCATAAATTATGACGCCAACGGGCCAGAACGATGTCGAATTCAGTACAGAATTGGGGACACGTATTTTGAAAGAAGAGTATTTTGCGTAGTTAGGATGCAGAATTTTTTCAACGTTTATAATGGATGTGGTTCTATTAACAAATTTTTGTTTTTGCTTTAGTCATCAATTTGGAATCATTGTTCTTCTCCGTCACGCAGTCCCATGCATCTTCGTGTTAAAATAAATTTTCCACTGCGAACTGCCAAGTGTAGTAGTTTTCTTGCCCACGAAATTTGTCTATGAACAAGATAAAGGTGATGGTGACACCAAAGTGTGCCTTGCCCTAATAAAAATAAAGACAAAACAAACATCCAGAAATATATGGCGCATTAATTAATTTAAATTAATTAATTAAATTAATTTATTAAATTATAAATAAGCCCGAATTTTTCCAACTTTCTTGTGTTTATCTAATTCGTATATCTGGGCCTATATATGTACTGATATTTTAGGAAGATTAAGCAGGACACAAGAAATAAAGAATAAGACTTGTTTCGATGAAAGTTAAAAAACACGAGAGAGGAGTTTATTTGTTTGATAAGTAGGATATACAAGAGTTATAATAAATCAAATTAGTTGTCAGTAATTCAATTTTATTTAACTCTGTTACAATAGTTATGTGTATATTAAGAATTGCTTTTCGATTCGATTCAGGGATCTCTTTTTTTGGTAATTTTGGAAGCGACCTTATATTAAGGGCGCACACCTAGATTTTGTTTGAACTTTGAGTTAAGGGTATCTATAACACCGTTTAATTACAAAAAAATGTTCTAATTTTTGGTTTTAAACCTACTTCTTTGACTTACTGCACACGCCTGCAAGACATTGTAATGGACAATAAGGGGTTGGGTATAGGCTATCCCAAGACAACCGCAGCCCAACCCACGCGGTTTATCCCCAGACTCAGCTAAGCCCAGGACATCACATTCCGATCAGACCAATTTTAATGTACGGCGGCGGCGTGGCAGTATGGTGGACTGCTTTAGAGAAAGAACCGCGACAAATTAAATAAAGTCCAACGTTCAGCTTGCATATGTACAGTCGTTGGCAAAATTATTTGCACAACGAAAAATTTACACAGCATCTCTTCATTTGAGCTTTATAACTTTAAAAATAATAAAGATATTGTCAATATTTATTTTTATTAATAATGAATACATATTCTCACAACGGTACATAAAATAACAAAACTGAACTTCTAACGGTTCATTTTAAAAACATAAAAACCAAAGTGGCAAAATTACTTGCACATTATATTACACCGGCGAAATTATTTGCACAAGTGCAATGAACTGCTTAGACTGTCTAACGGTAGTTTTTTTACTCGACTAATCAAAGGTAAACGGTGCAATTAGTTATTTTTTATAGTTTGTTGTGGTGTTTTCGTCCGGCAGGTTGTTCAAATGGCTAAAACGAATGAAATTTCAACAGAAAAGCGCGCGGCTATTGTTTCTGACTTCCGATCTGGTGTTTCGGCAGCAAAAATTTCGGCTAAATATCGCTGCGCCCGGAGGAAAGTTTATTACCTAATAGATAAACAAAAAACTCATGGTAGTGTAAAAAATCTTGCTGGTAGAGGAAGAAAAAGGGCTACGACCAAGGGGGAAGACACAAAAATTATCCGTTCCTTTAAAAGTAACCCCTGTGCAAAAGTTCGAAATGTGCTTAGTAATTTGAACAAAGATCGTGGAAACGCTATTAGTGAGAGGACGATACGACCGACGGAGGCTGAAAGAGAATAATATTAACGCCTACGTCATTCAAAAAAGCCCCATATATCAAGAAAAAATAAAATCCTCAGACTAGAATTCGCTAAAGAGCATATTAATAAACCGCCGGCTTTTTGGAAAAGTGTACTTTGGACTGATGAAACTGCTTGTTCGTTGGATGGTAACTATGGCCGGAAATTTTATTACTGCGATCGTCAATCAAAAAACAAACAACCCGTTACACAACCCACAAGGCATTCCAAAGGAGGTAAAATAATGATATGGGGATGCATATCATATTGTCGCGTGGACTAATTGTTAGATGCTCCAACCCTATGACAAAGTCGCATTATTTGGAAATACTAAATGATGTTGCACTAGTGGCAGGGTCAATATTCATCGGGAGTAAATTTCATCCTTCAACAAGATAATGCTCCCATACATACGGCCCGGATAATAAAAACTTTTTTATCTGAGGTAGACCAAGAAGTTTTAAAATCGCCCCCGCAGAGCCCTGACCTAAATGTCATTGCAAATGTTTGGCATTTTGTAAAATCAAAAATTCCTCAAGACATTGGAAGATCTTCAAATGAAACCTGGGAAGAGTTTATAACAGCTTGGAGTACGGTTCCGTCAGAAAAAATTCAAAACTTGATAGACTCAATGCCAAGGCGCCTCGCTGCTGGTATTGCGGCAAAAGGAGGAAGCACAACTTACTAGGTAATGCTATTTTCAAAGCAGAGTTTTGTTTTCCTAAAAAAAAACTTTTTTTTGCTTCCAATGTGTTAAATGTGCTAATCCAAAGATGTGCAAATAATTTCGCCGGTTTAATATAATGTGCAAGTAATTTTGCCACTTTGGTTTTTATGTTTTTAAAATGAACCGTTAGAAGTTCAGTTTTGTTATTTTATGTACCGTTGTGAGAATATGAATTCATTATTAATAAAAATAAATATTGACAATATCTTTATTATTTTTAAAGTTATAAAGCACCAATGAAGAGATGCTGTGTAAATTTTACGTTGTGCAAATAATTTTGCCAACGACTGTATAAGCGGATCGCTTCGCACAACCCCATCTGCGCCACTGGATACCTTACTCTACCTAACACCTCTTGATATATTTAGCAAACAAATAGCTGCAAGCTCTGCTATTCGCCTCAAAGCTTCGTCGCAGTGGATTAAAAACAACATTGGCCACTCCGTAATTCTTAGGTATTTAGAATCAATTCCAAAGTACACAGACTACACCATCCCCCAACTGCAATTCGACAGATACTTCCAGATTTCTATACCTTCCAGATCTTTCTGGGAGGATAGGGCATTCCTGGAATACAAATCAATCCATTTTTATACAGATGGATCAAAAACAAAAGAAGGGGTTGGTGGAGGTGTGTGCTCTGAACGACTGAAATTAAGTCTCATTCCGCCTTCCCAATCATTGTAGCGTGTTCCAGGCGGAACTTTTGGCGATAAAAGAAGTCTTGTCCTGGCTTAAAGAAAACGTGATATCAACATATGATATCCGTATTTTCTCAGATAGTCAGGCTGCTATCAAATCTCTGGACTCTGTCTCTACAAACTCTATAGCAGTCCATAACTGTCGATCATCTCTAATGGAGATGGCACAACAGTTTAATATTCACCTTTGCTGGGTGCATGCCGGGCCATAGAGACATTCCAGGTGTAAGGCAGATGAACTCGCCAGGAACGGTACAGTACAATCCATTCTACCACGTTGGGCAAATGCTGGTATACCAATCGCTACATGTAAACTATTGCTAATACAGGACGCTATGAAGAAGGCAAACACCAGGTGGAACAACATCACCACGTGTCAGGTTACAAAAAACATTTGGCCTACACTAGATTTAAAGCGATCAAGGTGCTTGCTATCTCTAAGCAGATCGCATATAAGCTCGATAATCGGTGTCATAACCAGGCACTGCCTAATAGGACAGCATGCCAAGCACCTCAAATGAGTTTTGCAGAACCTGTATGGACGAGGCAGAAGAGGAAACAGTTCTTCACCTTCTCTGTACATGTCCTGCGCTAGCTCAAAAACGCAAGAATTACCTAGGAGAATTCTTCTATAACGATCTAAACGATCTAATCTAAATCATATTAGCATAATCAGCCTCTCACGTTTCGTAAGGGACTCAAACTGGTTTCATTGAGCTTAGGAGAAAGCCTCAAGATTCATGTGGTATCACTATGGGCCATTAAACTGGCCTAAGTGTGTCCTATTCCATCACGGACAGCCACTTTAACCTAACCTAACCTACATTAATGAAACCAGGATTAAAAATAAATTTTCTGATGATTAGAAAGAGCAAGAACAGATAGGATTACTTTGCAAAGTGCCTGTCTACACGCGTTGTGCCCACAACGTTGTGACGAGAGTTTGTGGGCAAGCGAGGAGCTGAGTAAAGGGACGGGATGCTCATGACAAAAATTGAATTTTCTGCTTGGGCAGTACAGTTCCTTTCTCATTTCGTTCCGAATTTCTCATTATTTTCTGTTCGTCGATGCGAAAGGTATACTAGTTTTGCTCTTCGGCACATATTGTATACACGGTTACCACGTTGGTCATCTGTGACCAAATTTGGTCATTATTCTTTCACTTGGTCAAATGGTCATTTTTTATTCCATTTGGTCATATTTTTTGGAAACGACAAAAGATATTCGACAATTTGAGCAACGAAAACGTTTTTTAATATACTCACATGGCTAAATAGAAATAACTGTTAAACTCATTTAAGCAACTTTGTGTAAATAATAACTTTATTAAAAATATAAACTCTTGATCTGAATTGGACTTAGGGAACAGAGAGAATTATCTACGCATTACACAAGCCGTAAAAATTCTAGAAATCGAAATTATTATAAAAACTTATATACTGTGATCTAATGTTAAAACGCTTTGTTTTTATATTTCGTCATCTGTATTTGGGTTAATCTAATTTAATTAAGTATGTTAGGGATTTTGTGAGTTTATTTGTACGTAATTAAAAAATAAATGTCATCTGCATAATAAGGAAAATATGTTAAACAAAATGTGGTCATTTTTATTTTCAAATTTGGACACAAACTTTTTTCTCAAGTGGCAATCGTAAATGCATGTGAGTCGGCAGTATCACCGGCTCAAAATTTCAAACACAAATGTTTCAAGTTTGTCGTTCCATAGAACAAAATGGAAAAGGGGTCATGAGTAGTCACAACACATGTAGACACATAGTGTTGTGAGCACAACGTTGTGGGCACAACGCGTGTAGACAGGCAGAAAATTCAATTTTTGTCATGAGCATCCCGTCCCTTTACTCAGCTCCTCGCTTGCCCACAAACTCTCGTCCCAACGTTGTGGGCACAACGCGTGTAGACAGGCACATATATTCATTCAACGATGAACATTATTCGTTAGAATGTCAAAATACAGAAATTTCATTCTAATGAATAGATCTATTCTAACGAATTGGCTATTCATTAGAATGTCAGAATAAGCGTGAAAATGTATTTATTTAGGTAGCTGTAAGTAGATAGGTAGATAGGTTAGGTATTTTTATAAAGATAATGAAATCATGTAGGGAGGTATTTGATAAGTTTGGATAATTTGTTTGAAAGAAGGAATGTGATTTTGCAAGTATGTATGTAATAAATTATGTAGTTGTACTTATTACGTTAAGGTTGAAATAAGTATTTGAGTCCATTATTTGTAAAGTCATATCGTTTAATTGTAAGTCTATAATTTGTGACAGTCAACATGGTTTTGTTCAAAATAAGTCAACAGTTACTAACCTCTTTCATTTCAGTTCTTTTTGGTTAGATTCGTTTGAAAAACGGAAACAAGTTGACTGTGTCTTCACAGACTTCAGTAAGGCCTTTGATAAATTGGGCCATAAAACATTAACTTCCAAACTTAAATCCCAAGGCTTTAACGATAAATTTGTTAGTTGGGTTTTGTCGTACTTATATAATAGATCATACAGCGTAGTTTTTAGGAATGAGCGGTCATCATATTTTTATACTAACTCTGGCGTACCACAAGGCAGCCACTTACGACCTTTACTGTTTATTTTGTACGTAAACGACTTACCTTCTATTATAAAACACTCATCTGTTTTAATTTACGCTGATGATATTAAAATTTTCAAACGTATTGACTCACTTGACGACTGTTTACTCCTACAAGATGATCTAAATAGTTTTCGCGAATGGTGTTTTTTAAATAAGCTTTTACTAAACATAGACAAATGTAAATCAATGTGTTTTACACGCAAACAAAATGTTTTGACTTTCAATTATCAATTAGACTCTTCTTATTTGACTAAACTCTCTACTTTCTCTGACCTAGGTATTATTCTTGACTCAAAATTAACTTTTACAAATCATTATGACTATATTATTAAAAAAGCAAATAAGACACTCGGATTTATAAAACGGTTTTCACATGATTTTCGCGACTCTTATATTCTTAAACTTCTTTATATATCATTTGTAAGACCAATATTGGAATATGGCTGCATAATATGGGCTCCCTTTTATTCAGTCCATATAAACAGAATAGGAGTACAAAGAAGATTCATGCGCTTCTGCCTCCGTTTCTTCCCATGGTCCAATAGGCTCGAACTTCCATCGTACAATCATAGGCTCACGCTCATAAATCTTCCATCGCTTTCTAAACACAGAGAGTACATTCAGCTGTGCTTTATTATAAAATTAATCAATGGGTCAGTCATATCACCATCAATTTTGGAACAATTAAACTTTATTTATACCCGTTCAAGTATTAGAAGATAAGTTCCTTTACGTCCTATATCAAGCAGATCGAACTATGGTAAAAACAGTCCCCTCAACCAATTGATTTCAGTTTACAACAAGTATTAATTTTTGGTATATTCCGTAAGCGATGATTTTAAAAGTACAACATTTAAAGTAAATTTTTTCAATACTTCAGTTTAGCTTTTTTTTTTGCAAATTGCTTAAGGCATTGTAAATTTATAAATCTAAGAATAAATGTAATATTAGTCTTAAGTTCTAACGTTAGTTTGTTTAACGAATTCAATAAATAAGATTAATGAAAGGTGTAATGAAAAGAGCTTATTATAAATAAAGGGTGTCCCAAAATTAACGCAAGATTTGAATTTGCCGCCATTTGTGCAGTGAAGTGTTGGCAACCCTGAAAAAAAAGCAATTTGACAGCTTACAGTATAGGGTTATTAAAAATGGAGCGTTACACGATAGAACAACGTGTCGTCATTATTAAAGAATATTTCAAAAATAGTGAAAGCTTGGCGGCTGCAGTTCGAAAATTTCATACAAAATATGGTCGGAATAGTGTTTTAACTTCGTCAACTGTGAAGAGATTAATTGAAAAATTCATGGAGACTGGATCCGTTGGAGACGCCAAACACACTGGTCGTCCAAAAACAAGCCGTTCAAATGTGAATGTCGAAGCAGTGCGTGAGAGTGTTGCTGACAATCCAGGAACCTCAATTCGACGTCGTGGACAAGAATTGCAAATTTCAAGAACCTCTCTACAGCGTATACTCACCAAAGATCTGTGTCTTCATGCTTCCAAAATTCAATTAACACAACAATTGAAGCCTAATGACCATGGGCAGAGAAGAGAGTTCGTTGAATGGATTATTGAACATGAACAAATGGATCCTGATTTTTCGAGCAAAATCATCCTAAGCGATGAAGCACATTTTCATCTTGATGGCTTTGTCAATCGCCAAAATTGCCGCATTTGGGGTTCGGAGAACCCACATGTGATTGTCGAAATACAAATGCATCCACAACGCGTGACTGTATGGTGTGTGTCCAATATGTGGTTTCAACAAGACGGTGCCACATGTCATACAGCCCGTGAACCAATTCAATTACTGCATGAGACATTTCCAGGTCGTGTACTCTCTCGTTTCGGTGATCACAATTGGCCTCCTAGATCGTGTGATTTAACACCATTAGACTTCTTTTTATGGGGTTATTTGAAATCACAAGTCTATGTCAACAAGCCCACAACCACCCGTGCATTAAAGGAGATTCAACGCTGCATCAACGAAATTCAGCCACATTTATGCAGAATGGTCATGGAAAATTTCAACAAAAGAGTGCGCATGTGCATGCAAAGCCGTGGAGGCCATTTGTCCGATGTGTTATTCCATACATAACCCTATCCTATGTACTTTACGAGTCAATAAAAATATAACTATCAAAAGACTAAAAACGGCGTTTTCTATTTAATTCAAATCTTGCGTTAATTTTGGGACACCCTTTATTAACCCATTTACTACCACTGTACCCGCTTGGGTACAGAAAATTGAACAACAGTATTGATTTACCATTGCCCTTCTTCAAATTTGTTTTTATGAAATTCAATTTTGTCGTTGACATGTTTTCAACAAGTAGGAGTGCAGTTTATTATAAACAAACTAAAACGGTAGTCTTTTTTATTACTCCGCGTCAGGTGCGATTGCGATATCTTCGGTTTTTCAGAGGTTGGCCCGTATTTTGCAATAGATAAAATATTCGTTTTATCAATTTTCTTATTATTTTTTTGTAAATAGTTTAAAAATGTATAATAAAATCAGATAAAAGTGAAAAATCAAGTGTTCATTTATTTTTACGCTAGGGAAGTACGCGTAAAGTTAGGTGTACCCGCTTGGGTACAATGGGAAAAAGTGACAACTTTTTTATATAGAATGGAATTCAAAGCATTCTCAACATTATCATTTTATGGAAGGAGATTCGATAATCTTCAAAATGCAATGAATGCAATCAAAGAAAATGATCGAAACACTGTGTTTGACATTGCATTTATACCACCAGATGCAGATGATGACTTACGCGATCAGTGTGTCAATGTATAAAATTAAAATTCGAGGCAAAAAGTGGTGGTGGCCGCTTTTTACGTCAATGCTTAGCAATTATTTGGTGAACACTTGGAAACTTTATAAAGTCGCAGATGTTCCGAAAATAACTTGCTATGATTTCAAGGAGATATTGCTCGATATTATCTTATAAGGTATAAAACTCTCCAAACTTCGACATCAAAACGCTCCATATCTACGAGTGTTGCTTTATCTGAAGGTCACCATTTTCCAAAGAGAATTGAAAAGTCTCTTAGATGAAGAGTATACCACATGCGAATCAGAAGGGTTTTCGAATTCTGCGACATGGTTAGGTTAGGTTATAGTGGCTGTCCAAGATGGAAACGGACACACTTAGGCCAGTTTAATGGCCCATTGTGATACCACATGAATCTTGAGGTTACTTCCTAAGCTCAATGGAACCAGTTTGAGTCTCTTACGAAACGTGAGAGGCTGATTATGCCGATATGATTTAGATCGTTTAGATCGTTAAAGAAGAATTCTCCTAGGTAATTCTTGCGTTTTCGAGCCAGAGCAGCGCATGTGCAGAGAAGATGAAGAATTGTTTCTTCCTCTTCCTCGTCCATACAGCTTCTGCAGAAATCATTTGAGAATACGCCTAATCTCGTGGCGTGCTTTCCTATTAGACAGTGTCCGGTTATGACACCTATTATCGAGCTTATATGCGATCTGCTTAGAGAGAGCAAGCACCTTGAACGTTTTAAATCCAGTGTTGGCCAGATGTTTTTTGTGACTTGACACGTGGTGATGTTTCCACCTGGTGCCTGCCCTCCTCACAGCGTCTTGCATTAGCAAAAGTTTACAAGTAGCGATTGGTATGCCAGTACGTGCCAAACGTGGTAGGATAGGCTGTACTGTACCGTTCCTGGCGAGTTCATCTGCCTTACAGTTACCTGGAATGTCTCTATGGCCCGGCACCCAGCAAAGGTGAATATTAAACTGTTGTGCCATCTCCATTAGAGATGATCGACAGTTATGGACTGTTATAGAGTTTGTAGAGACAGAATCCAGAGATTTGATAGCGGCCTGACTATCTGAGAAAATACGGATATCAGATGTTGATATCACGTTTTCTTTAAGCCAGGACAAGACTTCTTTTATCGCCAAAAGTTCCGCCTGGAACACGCTACAATGATTGGGATGGCGGAATGAGAGACTTAGTTTCAGTCGTTCAGAGTACACACCTCCACCAACCCCTTCTTTTGTTTTTGACCCATCTGTATAGAAATGGATCGACTCATTCTCCAGGAATGTCCTATCCTCCCAAAAAGATCTGGGAGGTATAGAAATCTGGAAATTTCTGTCGAATTGCAGTTAGGGGATGGTGTAGTCTGTGTGCTTTGGAATTGATTCTAAATAACTAAGAATTACGGAGTGGCCAATGTTGTTGTTAGTCCACTGCGACGAAGCTTTGAGGCGAATAGCAGAGCTTGCAGCTATTTGTTTGCTAAAAATGTCAAGAGGTGTTAGGTAGAGTAAGGTGTCCAGTGCCGCAGATGGGGCCGTGCGAAGCGATCCACTTATACATAGACAAGCTGAACGTTGGACTTTATTTAATTTATCTCGGTTTATACCTTTTTCTAAAGCAGTCCACCATACTGCCACACCGTATATTAAAATCGGTCTGATTACCGATGTGTATAGCCAATGCGTGATTCTGGGTTGTAAGCCCCATTTATTACCGATGGCTTTTTTGCAAGAAAAGAGAGCTACAGTAGCTTTTTTGACTCTTTCCTCTACGTTGCGTTTCCAATTTAGTTTTTTATCTAAGACAAGACCCAGGTATTTAGTCTCGTCTGAGAATTTTAATTGGATTCCTTTAATGTGGGGAGGGTTAACAAATGGAATTTTGTATCTCCTCGAAAATAAGACCAAATCGGTTTTGTGTGGGTTAACACCCAGTCCACACCGATCAGCCCAAAGTATTAGTCTGTCTAAGGCATTTTGTAAGAGTTCTTTTAACGTGTTAAGATGCTTTCCTGAAACTGCTATAGCAACGTCGTCCGCATAGGCTATCACTCTGAAACCCTCCGCATCCAGACTAGTTACGATTTCATTCACCACTAGGTTCCAGAGGAGAGGGGATAGAACACCACCTTGCGGTGTCCCTCTACTAACGAATCGTCTGCCAGAAGAGTTGCCCAGTTTTGAGTTAATTATCCTGCTAGTAAGCATTAAATGAATTAACTCCCGAAGCGAACTCTCTACATTTAGAGATGTTAGTGCAGATGTGATTGCAGATGTGTCCACGTTGTTAAAGACACCTTCGATGTCAAGGAAAGCAACCATAGTGAACTCTTTATGATGGAGGGAATATTCGACGGTACGTACTAAGGTGTGTAACGCTGTTTCCACCGATTTACCTTTACAGTAGGCATGTTGAGACGAAGACAGAAGTCTTGTATCAATACTTGCCCTTAAATGGATATCAATCAATCTTTCCAAGGTCTTAAGAAGGAATGATGATAGACTTATAGGTCGTAGATCTTTAGGATTAACTTGCGAGCATTTACCTGCCTTGGGTATAAAAACAACTTTAACTTCTCGCCATGCCGAGGGAACATGGACCAGGTAAAGACAGCTGGTAAAAATTGGTGCAATTATGTCAGAAGTCTTTTGTAGCTCGGCTGGTATTATTCCATCTGGTCCTGCAGATTTAAATGGTTTGAAGCTGTTGAGAGCCCATTGTAGCTTGTCCCTTGTGATCAGACCTTGTGGATATGTTGTATTGGGACTTGAACGTATATAACCGTTGCAAGAACTTCCAGGAAAATGAGTATCCAGTAGTAAGTTCAGCGATTCATTACTTGAATTTGTCCAAGAGCCGTCTGCATTTTTCAAGCAGCTTGGCATCGCTGGATTAGTTGAAAGAATTTTCCGTAACCTAGAGGCTTCAGAAGTTTCTTCTATCGTGCTGCAGAAGGATCTCCAAGAAGATCGTTTAGATTTCCTTAGTGCCTTCTGCGACATAGTTCAGTGTGTCGAAAAAAAAT